>CM062832.1:20319617-20634270 GCA_031772345.1 Himalopsyche anomala | reverse complement strand
AAAAATTGATTAAACATCATTTTCATTAATTATACGGTATAAAATAATTTTTATCTTTTTAACAAGTGGATCGCAATTTTTGAAACAAAGGGCTCGCCAGCTTTCATAAAATTCAACAAACGGCTCTTTCGAAAAAAAATGATTAAACATCATTTTCATTCATTCTACGGTCAAAATATTTTTTCTCTTTTTAACAAGTGGATCGCCAGCCTTCAACAAACGGCTCTTTTGAAAAAAATTGATTTAACATCATTTTCATTCATTCTACGGTCTAAAGTATTTTTTCTCTTTTTTACAAGCGGATCGCAATTTTTGGAACAAGGGGCTCGCCAGCTTTCATTAAATTCAACAAACGACTCCCTCGAAAAAAAAATGATGAAACATCATTTTCATTCATTCTACGGTCCAAAATATTTTTTCACTTTTAAACAAGTGGATCAAAATTTTTGATCAAGGGGCTCGCAAGCCTTCAAACGGTTCTTTCGAAAAAAATTGATAAAACATCATTTTCATTCATTCTACGGTCTAAAATATTTTTTCACTTTTTTACAAGTGGATCGCAATTTTTGGAACAAGGGGCTCGCCAGCTTTCATTAAATTCAACAAACGGCTCCCTCGAAAAAAAAATGATGAAACATCATTTTCATTCATTCTACGGTCTAAAATATTTTTGTCTCATTTTAACAAGCGGATCGAAATTTTTGATCAAGGGGCTCGCCAGCCTTCAACAAACGGCTCTTTCGAAAAAAAATGATTAAACATCATTTTCATTCATTCTACGGTCTAAAATATTTTTTCTCTTTTTTAAAAGTGGATCGCAATTTTTGGAACAAGGGGCTCGCCAGCCTTCAACAAACGGCTCTTTCGAAAAAAAATGATTAAACATCATTTTCATTCATTCTACGGTCTCAAATATTTTTTCTCTTTTTTAAAAGTGGATCGCAATTTTTGGATCAAGGGGCTCGCCAGCTTTCATTTAATTCAACAAACGGCTTCTTTGAAAAAAAAATGATGAAACATCATTTTCATTCAAACTACGGTTATAATATTTTTTCTTTTTTTTACAAGTGGATCGAAATTTTTGATCAAGGGGCTCGCCAGCCTTCATTAAATTCAACAAACGGCTCCCTCGAAAAAAAATGATTAAACATCATTTTCATTCATTCTACGGTCAAAATATTTTTTCTCTTTTTAACAAGTGGATCGAAATTTTTTGAACAAGTGGATCGCCAGCCTTCAACAAACGGCTCTTTTGAAAAAAAATGATTTAACATCATTTTCATTCATTCTACGGTCTAAAGTATTTTTTCTCTTTTTTACAAGCGGATCGCAATTTTTGGAACAAGGGGTCGCCAGCTTTCATTAAATTCAACAAACGGCTTCTTTGAAAAAAAAATGATGAAACATCATTTTCATTCATTCTACGGTCTAAAATATTTTTTCTCATTTTAACAAGCGGATCGACATTTTTGATCAAGGGGCTCGCCAGCCTTCAACAAACGGTTCTTTCGAAAAAAATTGAATAAACATCATTTTCATTCATTTTACGGTCTAAAATATTTTTTCACGTTTTTACAAGTGGATCGCAATTTTTGAAACAAGGGGCTCGCCAGCTTTCATTGAATACAACAAACGGCTTCCTCGAAAAAAAAATGATGAAACATTATTTTCATTCATTCTACGGTCCAAAATATTTTTTTTCTTTTTAACAAGTGGATCGAAATTTTTGATCAAGGGGCTCGCAAGCCTTCAACAAACGGCTCTTTCGAAAAAAATTGATGAAACATCATTTTCATTCATTCTACGGTCTAAAATATTTTTTCTCTTTTTTACAAGTGGATCGCAATTTTTGGAACAAGGGGCTCGCCAGCTTTCATTAAATTCAACAAACGGCTCCCTCGAAAAAAAAATGATAAACATCATTTTCATTCATTCTACGGTCCTAAAATATTTTTGTCTCATTTTAACAAGCGGATCGAAATTTTTGATCAAGGGGCTCGCCAGCTTTCATTAAATTCAACAAACGACTCCCTCGAAAAAAAAATGATGAAACATCATTTTCATTCATTCTACGGTCTTAAAATATTTTTGTCTCATTTTAACAAGCGGATCGAAATTTTTGATCAAGGGGCTCGCCAGCCTTCAACAAACGGCTCTTTCGAAAAAAATTGATTAAACATCATTTTCATTCATTCTACGGTCTAAAATATTTTTTTCTTTTTTACAAGTGGATCGCAATTAAAGGAACAAGGGGCTCGCCAGCTTTCATTAAATTAAACAAACGGCTCCCTCGAAAAAAAATGATGAAACATCATTTTCATTCATTCTACGGTCCAAAATATTTTTTCTCTTTTTAACAAGTGGATCGAAATTTTTGATCAAGGGGCTCGCCAGCCTTCATCAAACGTCTCTTTCGAAAAAAAATGATGAAACATCATTTTCATTCGATCTACGGTCTTTAAATTTTTTGTGTCATTTTAACAAGCGTTTCTAATTTTTTGATCATGGGGCTCGCCAGTTTTCATTAAATTCAACAAACGGCTCCCTCGAAAAAAAATGATGAAACATCATTTTCATTCATTCTACGGTCCAAAATATTTTTTCTCTTTTTAACAAGTGGATCGAAATTTTTGATCAAGGGGCTCGCCAGCCTTCAACAAACGGCTCTTTCGAAAAAAATTGATTAAACATCATTTTCATTCATTCTACGGTCTAAATTTTTTTTTTCTTTTTTAAAAGTGGATCGCAATTTTTGGAACAAGGGGCTCGCCAGCTTTCATTAAATTCAACAAACGGCTCCCTCGAAAAAAAAATGATGAAACATCATTTTCATCTCAAAATATTTTTGTCTCATTTAAACAAGCGGATCGAAATTTTTGATTAAGGGGCTCGCCAGCCTTCAACAAACGGCTCTTTCGAAAAAAAAATGATGAAACATTATTTTCATTCATTCTACGGTCCAAAATATTTTTGTCTCATTTTAACAAGCGGATCGAAATTTTTGATCAAGGGGCTCGCCAGCCTTCAACAAACGGCTCTTTCGAAAAAAATTGATTAAACATCATTTTCATTCATTCTACGGTCTAAAATATTTTTTTCTCTTTTTTACAAGTGGATCGCAATTTTTGGAACAAGGGGCTCGCCAACCTTCATCAAATTCAAAAAATTGCTGTCTCGAAAAAAAAAATGGTGAAACATAATTTTCATTCATTCTACGGTCTTAAAATATTTTTTTCTCAATTTAACAAGTGGATCCCAATTTTTGAACAAGGGGCTCGCCAGCCTTATAGGAACGAATATACTATTGGGCATAAAAAGACGTTGGAAGCTCTTCACTATTCACAAAGATTTGAGAGGAAATTGACAGCTCTTTGGTGGCGCACTTATTTTATTGTCTGGTGATTTTCGACAAACTTTACTAGTTATACCATGCTCAGCAGCTGCTACTAATTAAATGCATATCTCTTATCATCAGTTTTATGACGACACGTGCAGAAATTGACTTTCAAGGCCAGTATGCGTGTAGAACAAACAATATGACGTTTCCGCTGAACGTTTCGCTAAATAATTGTTGGATATTGAGAACGGAAAAATGGAAATCGATGAACCAACACAATGTATCATATTGCCAACAAGCTTCTGTAAAATTACAAAAACCATAAACGATGCGAATTGATTCTCAAAGTTTTTCCAAAAATATTGCACAGAATTACAAAAATCATCAGTGGCTTAGTGAACGTATTATATTAACAGCCAAAAACAACGATGTTAATGCCATCAACTTCAGAATTCAAAACGAAATACCAGGCGAAGAGACAACGTATAAGTCCATTGATACTGTAATGAAACAAAACGAAGTTGTCAATGGTCCAACTGAATTCTAAAATTCATTTGATTTGGCAGACATGCTGCCACACGTTTTAACAATGAAAATTGGCACACCTATCATTCCTCTCCGAAATATAAATTCACCATTTTGCAGCGATACGAGGCTTTCAGTGAAAAAGATAATGAACAATATCATCGAAGCTAAACATTTTAAATGAAAAATTTAAAAGGGGCGATGTACTGTTGCCAAGCATCTGAATGATTCCAACAGATATGCCATTCGCATTTAAATGTTTGCAGTTTCCGGTGCGACTCGCATTTAAAATGACCATCAACAAAGCACAGGGACAATCGCAACAAGTGCTTCACATGGACAACTGTATGTGGCCTGCTCACGCGTTGGAAAACCGTCAGATATATTCGTATACGCAACAGACAGAAAATCAAAATTATATCCAAAAGCACTCCAATAAACAGAATTAAAACACAAACACTTTCATTCTTTGAGTGGCATTGCAACGCTTGCCGGGAACCGGCTAGTATTATATAAACAGATGTGTTTTGTTTATGAACAAAGCCCCAGTTGTATTATAAAAAAAAATATTATTAAATTCCATCAACAGATACTTCAATGTTTTAAAGTATATTATCTTAGTGTAAATAAAGTATATTTCATTCCTTTGAGAAATATTTTATAATGTATAAGTTATTTTTATTATTTGAACAAAAATATGTAATAAATAAATGTTTTCGAATCTTTAAATAAATATAATCTGTTCGTAGTTACGACAGATTCCTTCACTGACTGAGACCTTGGTTTTATTTGTAAATATCAATAACCCCAATTTAGTTAATTTCCTGATCAATTAATCCAAACGATAAGAGACAAAGGAGTCTTTTCCCTTCCAACTTTTATCCTTGGAGGTCGAGTTGTGACAATATGTGTGTATGTACAGTAAACTTTGGTGACAGAAGAAATTTTATGTAATCGAAATATATTAAAATTGGTTCGTCACAGTACTCACAAATAAAGACATACTAAATACTGGTATTTTTTTTATTTCTGAAAATAATTTATTTGCTTTAAAAACAAATAGATTTGTTAAAATACATACTTTGTAATACACCGGAAACCTTTGTTGGAACTTTACTTTGACTGTTGTGTAAAGTACGATAAAGTTTTTTTGTGGAATGGTAAAAAAAATCAACTAACAAATAAAAATATTGATAACATTCTTATGACGTGAAACAGAAAACAATTCTTGATTTACCTTTGCTGAGTTTTCTTTTTTACTTGTTTTACCAACATAACATTAAATATTTGTCGCCCGTTGTGGCCTAGTCGGTTAGAGCTTTCTCTACCGACCATGTGGGACTGGATTCGAGTTCCGGTAAGGTCAATGTCAAGCTAAGGTTTTTCAATTGAAAAATTTACCTCGATTGACTTACAATACAAAAATTCTCATCGAGTTTTTCTCGTATCATCTAAAAATATAGAAACAAGTTTTTAGAAAGTCAGCGAAATATGAGTGGAATAGTATAACAAACAGCTGGTATTTATTTCTTATTAGTGAGTTGAGTTATTTAAGTTTAAAACAATTAATTAATTCAGCTTAATAACTTTAAGAAAGTTCAAACCACGAATATTGCAAGTCAATAAATCTCTTTACAAAGCGTTGTATAATTAAAATGTATTCCTTTAATATTTCACTAACAAGGTGTGACATGTGTTTCTAAGAGGCAAAACACAATTTATGTCAAACCAAATGCTTAAATCACTGGAATAACAAATACAACCAAAAAATGCTAAAAACAAATTGACTCAAAGATGGCGCTAGATATAAGGCATACAAATATATTATTTGGTTATTAGCTATTTTTCTTTAACTATCTGGGTACCCGGTTCAGTTCTGTGTAATTTGTATAAACTATTATAATACTAATCCAGAGATAAAATTACTAATAGATATAGAAAATCAGATCTTCAAACCCCCCAAGGACGAGCGTGACCATATGGTAACAGTAAGCACCGTTGTCTATTGATCCTACTATTCACCTATTTTCTACCTGAATATTGTTGCTTTTACTCATATTTGGTTAAGAAGAGTACAGACTTCAGTTAATAATCAGCCGCGGGGGAACGGCCACCAAAAGCACATGCGATTTTTTGAATTCCCGTTTTTTTTAATGGACTTTTTGAAACTGTTAGTTATTTTTTTTATCAAAACATCAAATTATTTATAGTTCTCTTGCTTATATATTTGTATTGAAATTATGTTGATTTAAAGAGGTCAAATTGTAAATATTAAAAAAAAAATCACGTTTAGTTATATTTTAACCCCGAATGTTTGCAAGCTCATACAATCACTTTTGTCCTTACAACTGTCCGTACACAATATTACACGGTAATAAAAGGATGAGCATGACCTTATAGTCATACGGGGTTTCTATACAACGACTTTGCGATTTTTTTTTTTTAATTTTGTCAGGAATAAAAGTTATCCGTGACTTAAATGTGACTTAAAAAATATTTTTTTTATCGAAAAAAAGCTCTCGTCTCTGGAGGGTTAATACTTTTATATTTTATAAAAGTTTAAATATTGTTTAAAGTTCTAGTGTAATTATATTTTTCTAAAACATTACAAAGTGAAACCTTGATTTTACGATTTTCAACGAACATTCAATTTGTAATTATTATTTATTTCACAATTTTTATTATAAAATTTATATATTTATTTTTAAAAGTTTTTTAAACAAAGTTGTGTAATTGCAGTTTGATATTTTAATTTTGACAACGACCCCTAAACTCGCGTATTTTTCAAAATCAGCTTGTTTTTCTTCTAATGTTTTTTTTAAAGTTCTAGTTTTTGTCGTGAAATGTACGTCGTATAACTTTGAATTTTTGTGTAAAAAATGTTATCAACGATAAATCTACCTTCTCTTGCCGTTTACGTATATTGAATAGATAGTAAGCAATCAAAAAGCTTTTCTAGCATTGGACTTCCTTTACCAGTATATTTCAGATTCACTTTGTCCCTAAATGTATTTTGCGAAATAGGAAATATTGTCTGCTTCTTGCTTCTTGGATAAATATATATTTAAAATAAATACATCAAATATTATATTGAAACTAAAATCCGCTTAGTATTACTCGGTTTTCGGTTATTTTTTTAAAAAGGTACTGGTACCCGGGTACCTAGTACCAGTTCTACCCTAGTAGTAATCCCTAGCTGGATCTATCCAGAATATTATAAAATGTGAGTTCAATGTATGTCAGTAATTGGTAATTTGATCAGACGTTTGATTTATCAATCTAGATAAATAATTCTGATTAACTTATCGCAAAATGAAAAATATCGTTTATCCATACTCATTTATGTATTATTTGTTCAAGGACTGAGTAAAAGTCAATCAATGTCGCATTGTATAAAAATAATTATGTTTTCGTGAGCAGTAAATATATCTGTAGATTTTCTTTAGTCATTACAGAACTCTTTGCCCTAACGGAGAAAATCGATTGTTGAATGCGGAGTATATTGTTAAAAATATAATTGAAAAAAAGGTTTACATCGAAAGTCTCTTCAAAAATTATTTTGTGATAAGCTTTCAGTTCGGTTACATTCATTTAAATATTGACAAAATCTAGCATTGTAATGTTTTAAAAACAGATCTTTTTCAAAGATTTTTTTAGAAACAAACATAAATTTTGAGTGTAACATTGAAACCGTAATATTAATACCACGTAATATTCTTAAAGCTTAGCAAAGACACGCCACGCCGGGTTTTAGTTAAAAAAGTAAACCTTTAGATTAACTATGCGATATGCAAATCCTTATGGGGATCGATTCATTTCAAAAGATACACCTGAACGAGACAACTAACTTTGATAGACCAGAACTTTAGTCATTTGGAAAGTTCGATGAATTTTAGTAATATTATGTTACTACGAAGAGAGTGAGGTTTGCAATTTGAATACTACGTCTGAACAGAAATAAACTAATTAAACATATGTATATCTATTCATATTTGAATATATTTGTATAATTATCTGAGTAGTACACTTGTTGCAATGTGAATAGTTTTTATATTACGTTATAGGATAAAACTTCCAACAGTGTCATATGTAATATTATAAAGTAATATGGAGTGTTTTTTGCTAATTATATATTTTAGTGTGTTCACTGTCAATACTTGGTGGAAAGACATTATATAAAGAAAAAAACATAATATTCTTTTGTACTTTATTTCACACTCTATTTATAAAGGCCAGAACCGGTTTCGATTATGGAGAGCACTGTCAACTGATAAGAAATATAATTTAAAAGTGCCATTTATGCAAAAACAAATTGAAATGAAAAGGTGTAAACATTTTCGAAAGAGCCGTTTGTTGAAGGCTGGCAAGCTCCTTGATCAAAAATTTCGATCCGCTTGTTAAAATGAGATAAAAATATTTTAAGACCGTAGAATGAATGAAAATGATGTTTCACCATTTTTTTTTCGAAAGAGCCGTTTGTTGAAGGCTGGCGAGCCCCTTGATCAAAAATTTCGATCCGCTTGTTAAAATGAGACAAAAATATTTTGGACCGTAGAATGAATGAAAATAATGTTTCATCATTTTTTTTTCGAGGGAGTCGTTTGTTGAATTTAATGAAAGCTGGCGAGCCCCTTGTTCCAAAAATTGCGATCCACTTGTAAAAAAGAGAAAAAATATTTTAGACCGTAGAATGAATGAAAATGATGTTTAATCAATTTTTTTCGAAAGAGCCGTTTGTTGAAGGCTGGCGAGCCCCTTGATCAAAAATTTCGATCAACTTGTTAAAAAGTGAAAAAATATTTTGGACCGTAGAATGAATGAAAATGATGTTTCATCATTTTTTTTCGAGGGAGCCGTTTGTTGAAGGCTGGCGAGCCCCTTGATCAAAAATTTCGATCCGCTTGTTAAAATGAGACAAAAATATTTTAAGACCGTAGAGTGAATTAAAATTATGTTTCACCATTTTTTTTTCGAAAGAGCCGTTTGTTGAAGGCTGGCGAGTCCCTTGATCAAAAATTTCGATCCACTTGTTAAAAAGTGAAAAAATATTTTGGACCGTAGAATGAATGAAAATGATGTTTCATCATTTTTTTTTCGAGGGAGTCGTTTGTTGAATTTAATGAAAGCTGGCGAGCCCTTTGTTATGAAAATTGCGATCCACTTGTAAAAAAGAGAAAAAATATTTGAGACCGTAGAATGAATGAAAATGATGTTTAATCATTTTTTTTCGATAGAGCCGTTTGTTGAATGATGGCGAGCCCCTTGATCAAAAATTTCGATACACTTGTAAAAAAGAGAAAAAATATTTTAGACCGTAGAATGAATGAAAATGATGTTTAATCAATTTTTTTCGAAAGAGCCGTTTGTTGAAGGCTGGCGAGCCCCTTGATCAAAAATTTCGATCAACTTGTTAAAAAGTGAAAAAATATTTTGGACCGTAGAATGAATGAAAATGATGTTTCATCATTTTTTTTCGAGGGAGCCGTTTGTTGAATTTAATGAAAGCTGGCGAGCCCCTTGATCAAAAATTTCGATCCGCTTGTTAAAATGAGACAAAAATATTTTAAGACCGTAGAATGAATTAAAATTATGTTTCACCATTTTTTTTTCGAAAGAGCCGTTTGTTGAAGGCTGGCAAGCCCCTTGATCAAAAATTTCGATCCGCTTGTTAAAATGAGACAAAAATATTTTGGACCGTAGAATGAATGAAAATGATGTTTCGTCATTTTTTTTTTCTAGAGAGCCGTTTGTTGAAAGCTGGCGAGCCCTTTGATCCCAAAATTGCGATCCACTTGTTAAAAAGAGAAAAAATATTTTGGACCGTAGAATGAATGAAAATAATGTTTCATCATTTTTTTTTCGAGGGAGTCGTTTGTTGAATTTGATGAAGGTTGGCGAGCCCTTTGTTACGAAAATTGCGATCCACTTGTAAAAAAGAGAAAAAATATTTTAGACCGTAGAATGAATGAAAATGTTGTTTAATCAATTTTTTTTCGAGGAAGCCGTTTGTTGAATTTAATGAAAGCTGGCGAGCCCCTTGTTCCAAAAATTGCGATCCACTTGTAAAAAAGAGAAAAAATATTTTAGACCGTAGAATGAATGAAAATGATGTTTAATCAATTTTTTTCGAAAGAGCCGTTTGTTGAAGGCTGGCGAGCCCCTTGACCAAAAATTTCGATCCGCTTGTTAAAATGAGAAAAAATATTTTAGACCGTAGAATGAATGAAAATGATGTTTCATCATTTTTTTTCGAGGGAGCCGTTTGTTGAAGGCTGGCGAGCCCCTTGATCAAAAATTTCGATCCGCTTGTTAAAATGAGACAAAAATATTTTAGACCGTAGAATGAATGAAAATGATGTTTAATCATTTTTTTTCGAAAGAGCCGTTTGTTGAAGGCTGGCGAGCTCCTTGTTCCAAAAATTGCGATCCACTTGTAAAAAAGAGAAAAAATATTTTGGACTGTAGAATGAATGAAAATGATGTTTCGTCATTTTTTTTTTCTAGAGAGCCGTTTGTTGAAAGCTGGCGAGCCCTTTGATCCCAAAATTGCGATCCACTTGTTAAAAAGAGAAAAAGTATTTTATACCGTAGAATGAATGAAAATTATGTTTCATCATTTTTTTATGAGAGAGCCGTTTGTTGAATTTGATGAAGGCTTGTTGCCCCTTGTTCCAAAAATTTCGATCGACTTGTTATAAAGAGAAAAAATATTTTAGACCGTAGAATGAATGAAAATTATGTTTCAACATTTTTTTTCGAGAGAGCAGTTTTTTAAATTTGGTGAAGGTTGGCGAGCCGTTTGTTACAAAAATTGCGATCCACTTGTTAAATTGAGAAAAAAAAATATTTTAAGACCGTAGAATGAGTGAAAATGATGTTTAATCATTTATTTTTTTGAAAGAGCCGTTTGTTGAAGGCTGTCGAGCCCCTTGTTCAAAAATTTCGATCCGCTTGTAAAAATGAGAAAAATTACTTTAAGACCGTAGAATGAATGAAAATGATGTTTCATCATTTTTTTCGAGGGAGCCGTTTGTTGAATTTAATGAAAGCTGGCGAGCCCCTTGTTCCAAAAATTGCGATCCACTTGTAAAAAAGAGAAAAAATATTTTAGACCGTAGAATGAATGAAAATGATGTTTAATCATTTTTTTCTAAAGAGCCGTTTGTTAAAGGCTGGCGAGCTCCATGTTCTAAAAATTGCGATCCACTTGTTAAAATGAGAAAAAATATTTTCAGACCGTAGAATGAATGAAAATGATGTTGCATCAATTTTTTTTTGAGAGAGCCGTTTGTTTAAGACTGGTGAGCCCTTTGTTCCAAAAGTTGTGATCCACTTGTTAAAATGAGAATAAATTATTTTTAGACCGTAGAATGAATGAAAATTATGTTTGCGATACGAATGTTAAAATGAGAAAAAAATATTTTCAGACCGTAGAATGAATGAAAATGATTTTTCATCAATTTTTTTCGAGGGAGCCGTTTGTTGAATTTGACACATTGGTTACGGTTGACTTGTATAAGAGTCTTTTCGCTGGTCTGACAGGCGCGTTGAAATATATACATCCAATGCGATAAATGTTTTAGATTCTCATCCATTCTATACTGCCTAGGTGTGAACATATATTTTGAATATTTTAATCAGAAGCACGCAAACATATTTAACAAGAGTCTTGCCAGCTCTTATCATATAAGTTATATTTGTTTGTATAAGTATTTTTTAGTATTTCTGTCAGTACGCGTTATTCAAAAGCAATCAAGCTTTGAGTCACTGATCCTAAGACAATTTTAAACGCTTGCATTTTACAGAATAAGCCCAGTTACGACTACCTTACCTTTGCAAACACAACGTTAAGTACCCTTTGAAAATATAATTTAGATATGTAGTCTTGTATGATACAATTGAAGAAATAGTTGGACTGCTTGAAAGGGTTAATGTATAGCTGAAACTCCTCTGAATACAATCAGTGAAGTATTGACTTGCGGTGTACAAGTGGTAAGGGTATATTTAACTTGACTAAATTTTGCTTTTAAAGTCAAGATTGAAACTCCTCTGCAATACTGGTAAGATAAATTACCATCATTGAATTTCATAGACCAACTGTCTCGAAGGAATGAATAGTGTAGAAAATGGTTTGAAATACCGGTTAATAGAAACCCGTGTAGATGAATTTGAGTGCTGTTTGTTGAGCTTCACCAGTTTACAAATATTGTAATATATAACAATTATTTTTGAAAAAGTTTGAAGATTTATCTTTTGTTCAAACACTCATTAGTATTTATGAATACATACAAAAAAGGCTTTGAGGCTTTATACGCCATTCAAAAATGCTTTTCCTTTGATTTGCACTTCTGAAGCAAAATAGCACCAAAAATATCCATGGAAATTAATTTGTCATCCTGGAAACTTAAAAAATATTCTTTTATATCAAATCATATGAAAAACAAATTCCACATCTATTTAATCTGATCAGGACTGGTTTTGCTCATGACGATCATGAAATTACGGACCCTTTTCGGGATTGACAATTTTTCCAATTGTGTATAAATTGGTATTCGGGATTGAGAAAATTTTCCTCGCCGATTTCAAAATTACTAACGTAATAGCTTTTTTTTCGAATCCAAAATCTCAGGAATTTACCAAAATTTACAGCGTAAGAGCTTTTTATTTAGACCTCGCTCAAACTTCTGTAATTTTCTAAATCTCGAAATCCCGGGAATTAGTACTGTCACAAAACCGTTTTCGAAGATCCTAGATTATGATTGTATTAAATAAATGTTGAATTAGTTTTAACTGGAAGAGGTTTTTTTTAAAAGTGCCTTTACACCAAGTGTTGACACTGAGCACCTTAAAACTGTAGATCACATATTATAACGTACACAATAATTTGATAGACAAGTATGTTTTTAATCATTTTTGACTAAACGTTTTCAGTTGAAAATGCTTGTCATTAGCGAAACAGGATCTGATCATATAAATTAAATGTGGAATTAGTACAAAGGAATGTTTGGTGTTTTGTTTGACCTTTCCATCAAGTGTCGACACTGACCTCCATTAAACTGAAGAGCACATATATTATAACTTACTCAATAATATAATAGACAAATATGTTCTTCAATTCTGTCCATAGTGGTAACAGACAGTGAACCAATGCCAAATCCAACATAATTTAATCGTTTTGGTACAATTTTAATTAAAATGTTGACACAAAGAGCTTGACAGTAACCAGTCAATATTGTTTAACTAATCGTTGTTGATAAATAATTAATTACTATTCAATTGAAATAATAATAAATTTAAATAACAAAAATATTTAAAATGTATGTTATAGAAGGCTGCGAAAATTAAAATTGACACATTTCATGATATGAATCTCTTTCAGCTTCATCGGAAAAGGATATTGGAAGATTCACTATCAATCAAAATTTATGACGCACAACGTTAACTTTGATGAAAATTGATATAGCTCGGGGTGCTATTTAGACATTGTTATTGAAATTGAAATGTTTTCATTAATATATACTTAATATTACATCAAAAGTAATACTTCAATAAATAAAATATGTTCAACCTACTAAAGCTTCGATTCATACCAAATATTCTAAAATGTTTAATATTGTAACGTGACTATCCTAGCTATGTTATTTATACTTTCAAGAAATCTTGCAAAAAGCGAAATTCAATCATCGACTGGTAACGTTGAATATAAGTTACCTGAGAGCTCGTGAATTCGATTTTTATATTAGTTTACTTCGTAAATCTTTGCGTATTTTGTGCATACCTTGAAACAAGTTACATAGAAATAAAGGATTTTCCAAGGTGTATGTCTTTGGAGTTTGTGAATTTGAAAGGTATATATTAAATTGTCTAATAAGCTTTTGCCATTAGACTGTTAAGACGCAAAAAAACGGTTTTTCCAATGTCAATGTCATGTCTGTAAACTGTTGCTGAATTCATATCCTCTTGCTTCGTTAACCTTAGATGTGGTTCGATAAAAGAACAAATATCATCACTTTTAGTCAACTGAGACTTATCACTTCTAGATAGATTTTCAACACTAAAAAAATTTAAGATAAATTTTATTGCACCATTTTTTATTGTGTAACAAATGTTGAAAATGTGTTTGCATAATGTTGAAAATGGAATTCAAAAAATATAATATACCGCAACTGAATAAATTCCATCTCACTTCCTATTCTTTGTGTTAGGTTGAAATTTTTTAAATAACTTAATAATATTTTACTGAAAAGCAGACCAAATCAATTGTAGCTACCAAATACTAAAAAATACTGAAAATATCTTATTTTTTTCAAAAAAATAATTCATATTGCGCGTATATTAAAAATACGCAAAGTCTTATGAGACAACATACTAATTATTCAATAATCTGTTAGTGTAAAAGTAAGAAAAGCATAAGGTTTGTAATAAATTTCTCTGAAAGGTTCTGATCATAAACATACAAAATAAAAAGTATTTATTGAAAATTATACGTAATGCTGTAAGCCGAAAAAATAACTTGTACTATATACATTCATAAAAACACAATATTCCTTTGTACTTCATTTCACTTTATTTAACAGTTCAGGACTGGCTTCGCTCATTGCGAGCATTGTCAACTGATAAGAAAAATACATAAACAGTGCTATTTATACAAATTTAAATTCAAATAAAAGGTGTAAGCAACTATTAACAATGAAAAGAAAATACAAATAACATTATTAATGACTCTACAATTACACAAAATTATAGTGCTTAACACCTATAACATACAATTAAAAAATCGTCAAAGACTAATAAATTATAAGTGGTGAATGATGGCAATTATAAACACAATTAAAATTTGGGAAATTTTTAACAAAGTGAAATTCTACATTACTAAAGTAAATAACTTAATGATGATTTTGTGTTTTTCTCGCATCCAAGTAATAAGTCTGTGTACTTCAACAAAATCGACAGCAATGAAGATTACGAAAAAGACATTTTTAAAAACCATATCAATTCTTACAAAAAAAAAAAAAATTAAAAATATATATTTAATATAAAAAAGCAGTAAACATACGCTAATGCGAAGGATAAAGTAAAGAGGAACTTGCAAAAATAATTTGATCATTAGGTAGGAATTTAAATCTATATTTTTCTTATCAGTTGACAATGCTCGCAATGAGCGAAACCGGTCCTGATCTATTAAATAAAGTAGAATGAAGTACAAAATAACATTTTTTTTATTAATACAATGCCTTTTCACCAAGTATTGACAGTGAACACCCTAAAAGTGAACTATATACATTATTCTTTGTGTACATTTTTTTTTCAAATCGGATTTGCAGAAGCATCCCTTATTCGGGATTTGTCTATTGAACACAAACTAAAAAGTTTGACAATCCTAGTTTTAATATACATATTATAGAAGCATTAACTTGAAATTTGTCACGTACAATACGCCATAAATCACAAAAATCAAAATTTGAAAATGTCGCATAGCTCGCGTTTCATATTCCTCAGATAAATCATATTTTATGGACTCTTTATCATTCCGGAATTGAAAAATACACTGACTGACCGATTTGAATCTGAAATATCATGAAATATGAGGCCTTATTGCTTTTCCAATAAAAGACGTAAACTATTCCGCGTTATGTTAGCAACCATTTTTTTTAATATAATAAATTTAATAACAAGTTTTCATTGCGCAAAAAATAATTTTGGAACTATAAATAAAATTGACACAAGTACTTGCCTCCACATCACCGATAAATACTTGCCCATCACCAACATCAACCACCATCATTTCAACCAAAAAACGACTGGCTGGAAGTGCAAAGCCATTCTAATCAGATGGAAAAAATCCATAAAGTCAATCAAGACACCAAGTCAAGTTCGTTCCTTCTCCACCTGCTTTTCAATCCAATATGTGTACACTTCAGTATCTAATGCAGCGGTGGGCTGCCAAAACGTTAACAAGGGGCTCGCTTGATCTCAAAGCCATTCTCGGTTTTCTGAGGAAGGAATGATTTTTTATCACTCCTATGCAATTATATGCAATACTTAAATAAACAATCAATGGTTACTTACTACACTTATAATATGTAACAATATGCAATTCACCGTAAACTTATCAATCTAAATGGCTTACTAAATTTACTACTGCGTATACTGAAGTTGTCGTAGATAATATGCAAGTCATAAATTGCAGTTATATACTAATTTTATTTGATAATATTGTTTTCTCTTTAATTAACAAGGGGCTCGCCGGCCTTGGTAAAATTTATCAAAGGGCTCGCGCGAGACTCTTATAGCTCCCTTCAGCCGACACCTGATCTAATGGCATAGGAAACGTTTAGTTAATCAACAGATTCTCATCGATACGTAGAGCAACCTGGTGGCTCTGCACTTGTGTATTGGGAATCCCTGCTCTAGAAAACCACAAAGCCTTGCGATATTCTTGCGCTTTAAATAAAGCTTCTTCTTCTTCTTTGGCCATGTTCGCTCCCTATGTAGAGCATATGGCCGCCACGTGGCACCTCCATGTTTCCCTGTCTCCCGCCAATTACGCTACTGAATAAAGCTACTGTGCAAAAACTTTTTTTTTTATAGTTACCTTATTAGCACCCAAGTTAGGGCGGCGGATGGGTCCAACAAATAAGTAGATTTATTTGCGCAGGTCTTCCCTTATAAACGTTATACCAATTTCAATAACAAACATAATATTTACAGTAAGATACCATACTATATATTTGTTGTACAAGTGATTCTAATACTAATTGTGTAGCACGTGTCAAAATAACTTACAAAATCTGTCTAGTAACAGTTATCAAATTTAATTCTATGATAAATTTGTTTTTATCAAAAATGAATTTTCACTAAGTTACCACAAGATTCGTACAATATTCGCAAAATAACACGAAGTTTGCAAGTCTCATTTTATTACAATTGATTCGATCTATGTAATAAATAATATTTTATACTGTTAAAATAAATGAATTTAAATTTAAAATATTTTTTTGATTAATATATTTTTGTTCGATACAATATTGTTAGAAATAAATGATAATAAATAAAATCAGGATTTGCTTCACTATAAATTTTGAAATATGCGCTTAATTTTATTTATTACCGATATAAAATTGTCATAAATTACTTTTAAAACAGTATAAAGTAGTCGCTAAATCAACATAAAAAAGCTTTCGCTTTTACCCAAATTTTGAGAGCTTTTCTGTGTTTTGAGTTGTGAGGATGCCATTTACATTATTAAATTTGCTGGCGCAGTTTTAATTAATCTTGGATAAGCTTAATACTTTTTAACAATGATATTAAATCTCATATTAATTATGTTTGGTATATATGTGACTGGATGGCTTTGTGATACGGGGCGTGAATCTTTCACTGATCAAGTGTATGGATTGTTTTTTATATATAAAACTATTCATAAAGATTGCCGTTACGTTGGTCAAATTACCTTTGATAAGGAACAACCAAAGTCTAGTGACTTTAAATGGCATACTAAATAATTTATACTATAATCAATCAACGCAACCTACTTAATAACTGTTATCGCTAGAGAAAGTATGTATACTGAGTCGAATATTATCAAAAGTAATATCGATGTACTGACTCATAAAATTTTCTTGTTAAAAGTTGTCTGTTTCGAAACAACTTCAAATTGCATTTATGTTTTTTATTGTGTATATTTTTTGTATTGAAGGCACTTCTAACAGTGTGTAAAAATGCATTTGTTTTCTTCAAATTAATATTTTTAACACATTTTAAGTTTTAATGGAATCACAATGAATGGTATATACTACAGTTATGTCACACAACTTTTATTCAACAAAACGATTTTTTTTTACTGAACTACATAGACTTTTCAATCAATTTCTGTTTTCTGTAATATTACGTTCAGTTTATTCGTTAGTGCATTTCAAAAATTATATTGTATACTCAAGATCATTCTAAAAACAAATAATATATCTTTGATCAGTGTTTACGTGCTTTCTAATTCTTGATGAAAAATTATTATATTGATAAAAATAAAACTAATTCAACGATTAAAATATTATGATCGAAATTTTGCCTTTCGATGAGAATTTTTGGCTGATTCCTTGGTCAGTTGAATTTGCTTAATAATATAAATCATATAAAGTTTTGGAGTTGACATTAATTTTTGTTGATGCGCACACGAAAAACAATCAGTATTTGTATATTAAAAAAAAATATCATACAAAAATGCTCACTTGCTAAGATAAATAAGTCAAAAACCTAAAATAAATGCTACAAATTATGTTTGATATTTTAATATTGTGACGCTACCCGGGAAAAGCAGCATCAAAATACACCAGATGAAATGGAAATTGGAGCACGGCTACACCAGACCCAGAATTTGATGTTTATATATCAAAGATGGTTTCTAATATTTTTCAATGCTTAAGGAAATTAAATGAATCCATAAGATGGTTACTCACCCTATTCACAACATTCTTAAGTAGACTGAATTTAAATAAATGCATTTATTATATTATATGATCACACTTTGTATTTTAGGTCTTTTGAAATTGAATGCATGGTTGGTTATACTTAAAAAAATATCGTTTTAGAAATGGGAAATTTACGATTGTCAGAGACACTTTCCCGACACACATTTTCTCGAGTGATGTAGTGACAAAAGACCTTTTCAAACACGGTCTATAAAATCTCTATTTAAAGTTCGAGCTTTGCCGAAAGACGCAAAATAAATGTTGGAAAACCTTTTTACCGAATGGTAAACACCAAGTGTATACAATGGGAGACGACTCAGACAAAACTATTCTATGAATTGAGATTTCAAATCTAACCGCAGCTGTGGAGGGCTTATTTTTTTACGTTTGTTACACTTTAGTCGCTATAAATTTATGCGATGTTAAATTCAAATTCAACACATTATTTCACAATAAACTGTGAAAATATGTGTGAAACATATTTTGCTCAAACATTAATTGCAAAAAAAAAACATCAATTGCAATTTATTTTTTTATATCTATTGTGAAAATAAATAAAACATATAATCAATGTCTACGTCACATTTATTCTGAAGATGTCTCTCAACGAGTCAAAACATATTTTGCATTACACGTTACACAATCAGTTTATTAACAAAACTACCAATTGTTAGTTAGTTTTTCAAATGTCTGACTCCAGCTCTTGACTCACTTGAACGTGTGGAATGTAGCATATTGCATAAAAAAAGATTGAGTTAGGAAAAGATTAACAATAAGCTTATTGCTTTTTATAAGCTACGTTTTTTCAAATCGAATGAAGGGTAGATGGGTAGGGATGAAAACATTACAGGTACCCGCGTTTTAAATATAAACCCCCACAACTAGATGGATAAATTAGTTATGAAAGTTAACATTTGATGATTCGTTTGTTTGAAGACAATTTTGGGGGTTTTAACATGTAGCTGAAGACTTAATAGCATAGGATAGATACAAATTATGATCGTTAAAAAATATTTGTTTAAAAGTTTATTAATAAAAAAATCTGGATAATTGAATATAATATAATTGGATTTTTAACCTAACAAAGACAGAGCAAAAAAACTCCCCCCTGAAATTACAAACATCACTTAATTTAAGATTACCTGTTTATTTTTTGAGCTATGTTCGCCGATAAATTGAACTATTTGAAGTATATGAACTCTTGTCAACTGATAGTTTCCTTCGACAATTGGTTGTTGTTCATTGCCCAACCTCTCTTTTTCAGTAAGTAAAAATAAAATAATAGGGCTTGAACTGGAGGTGTAGTAAGTTTGTCTAAATTACGTCTTGACTTCGGGATTTAATAGGTGGGACAGTTTTGTTTTCATTTTCTTTTTTCTTCCTTTTTATTGTCTTATGATTTATTTACGGAAAATTGTTTCAATGTATATTTTACAGAGTATTTCAATAATTCTTTTAATAATATAATATATAAAACACACAGTAATTCTTCGAACTGGGTGACCATAACCCTTACAGCCATAACTTTTGATTCAACATTCAGTTAGAGTTGAATAAATAGGACGCGTCATTAATTTTTGAACACCTCCTTTTGTTTTCATGTTTGAGAAATGGCATTTAGGAAAATCTATACAGTGTCACTTATTTAGCATTGACCTAAAAAGGAGAAATTTCTCGGATAAAGGTCAAGTTTGGAATAAGCTTAGATCGGCAAGCCGCGTGTTGACCCTATACTTAAGAGACGTATCAACTATCCCCTTCAAATTTAGTACTTACTCTGTGAACTTGGATGTTGTCTCGAACATATTTGAAGCTTTTTTACGTTGAAAGTTTCACGTTCGAACAGTAGCGTACATTCCAAGACAAAAAGCTTTGGTGTCAATTAACTTTTCCGGTTCTAAGCTCAAGAAATGCGACCCCAATACACACATTTTCTTAAATATCTATTTTAATATGGGTGATACAATGTTTATAATTAAGGTATTCTTATATCATAGTTTTTTGGACCTTTTGTAGTTTATATAAATACGATAAGATAAGAGATAAGCGCCCGCTTATCAGCGATCGTTCGTAAGATAATAGGCTGAACGCCGCTAAGCAAAGCGCGCCAGTAGCACATTGATATTTGCATTGAAACCACGTATATTTTACGCGCAACTTAAAATATGATTATTTATTAAAAAAAACACGGATTTTTATAAAAAAATGTATGAGAAATGATGCAGAGAGATATTTTAAAGCCCTTAGACTATTTATTTTTTTGAAATTCATAAGAATAAGGCCAATAATGAGGAAACCACTGGGGTCCCTAAAAGACCCCCATCGGCCGAGAAGTATTTTTCTAGTCTCCTAGCCGCGAGATTTAAATATACGTAAATTATAGATGAACATTTAATTGTTAACATTACAATACATAAAAGAAAAATTCACGTTTAGCTATATGTACTTCAAACTTGACTGATTATGTGACTTTGTGTTCACGTTCATTCTTTCACAATATTACACGGGGCTTTGAAAAGAGCGTGACCATGGTCAACGAGCTTTTCTATCCGACGATTTTACTGTTATTTTTGTTAGATATAAAATTTATCTGTGGATACAATATGAATCGAAATTAATTTTTTGAAAGGGTTTTAAGCCAATGCATTTAATTCTTTAAAATTTGAAAGTTACACGAGATAAACTTGATATGAGTTCAATAAATCACTCGACGTTAATTTTGGAGAAAAGATATCACAAAAACCCTTGTCCGAGATCTCAATTTCAAAATTGAAAACATCAATTTTTATTATTGAAATTGCCGGGACTTGCCACAGACACAAAGGCTCATGATCATATAATATTGTACTTACCATGCATGCAAGTATTATTAAATTAAAATATTATCGTTAAAATTGTCTTTAATCCCATACGTTTTGTCACTAACCATCAAGGCTTTGTCTTTTGGCGTATTCAGGCGTTTATAAACTTGAACTGACCCTTGTTGAGTAAGTGTATGGTGTATTTATAAGAATTAAATTTATTGCCACGTTAAAAGTTACTGATGGCAACGATTTATTGATTTATTTTATTGTTTATGTTTTGATTTTAATTAAGTTCAATCAATTGAAAAAATAATCAAACAAAAAAATATAATTTTTGTAGGTCTTTGAAATTACATGCACGAATTATTTATTTATTATTTTATTTAAAAAAAATCCATTATATAAGCGCGCTACTGCGTTTCACAGTAAAACAAGTCACAGATACTTTCCATTTCAACAAATTTTACGGGTTTTACGTAGTTGGTATCACTATTTATGGTAATAAAAAACATTAGGAAGGCTTTTTAATACAAATTATTGTCAACCTTTGGTAAGATAATAAAGTAATACGATTGCTTTTTCTGTTTTGGTATGTATTATATTCATTTTTATAATACACAGGTTGTTTATAACATAGATAATCTTTCTCGCTATTAAGTATTTTTTTCCATACTAGCTTCACATGATAATATGACGTGGTCTAGTGGTAAGAGCTGTACCCTTGTATCCCATGCAATGGCCAGATAATATTAAAAGTCTCTTTCAAACTTTAATATGAGTTTTTGGCTTTGTGTGTGTTTGATTCGTATTTTCCTCGAGTCGGTCGCGACTCGCGTATGTATTGCCGGACTCGTGACGCAATTGTCAACTTCGTTAGCTTCTATGATAGATCTCAAGGATTCAAGTCCTTGTACGAATAACATTAATTTAAATCGACATATCGACTTTGACATGAACATTCCCTCACTCTCTTCCAATCGTAAAATAATGAAACGTGTTGGGAGCGATTAGCAAACCACTAATGCTGTCCTGTCCCTTACTATTTTACTCATACTGTCTTATCAATCAAATTTGGTAAGTAAAGGTAACTTACCAAATTTGATTTGAATAATCTTATATTTTTTAACGTTCCAAGAAACACTTAAGCTGTAATTTGTTATATAATTAAGGACGTTGAAGTGGATGACAGGATATATTGTGTATCTCTACTAAACCAGTGTTTATAGTCAGCGGTGGGCTGCCAATACATTAACAAGGGGCTCGCTTAATCTCCAAGCAATTCTTAGTGTTCCGAGACAGAAGTAGTTTTTTTAACACTTCTATACAATTATATGCAATATTCAAATAAGCAATCAATTGTTACTTAGTACACTTATAATATGCAACAATATGCAATTTACCTTAAACTAATATAAATGGCTAAAAATTTACCACTGTCTATACTGAAACTGTCTTAGATAATAAGTATGTTAGAAATTGCAGTTATGTCTAACTTGATCTGAGAACATTTTTTTTCCTTAAATTAACAAGGGGCTCGCGCGAGCCCCTCCATGCCCCCTTCAGCCCACCCCTTTTTATAGTTGAGTTGATTTTAGTTGAAATATAGTTCTGATGAAGGTATAAGCCGTAATAACTACCAACACATAAAATAATATATGTGGAACTATGATGCTTTCATATTTTTTCACCATATTACAACGTTCTACCAATCCAGTGCAAATTCAATCAATTTAAGCCTGTAATACAAATAATACTTGTCAAAAGCTATTATGTAATATATTATATTGAAATGTAATTGAATTTTATGATTTATTACGAATATTAACTAAATTTCTTTGAACACATTGCTATGAACAAAATCTTATTTAACTCATTCACGTATCGCATTATTTATAAGAAAGAGTAGTGTCTAGGGCTTGCATTACCAGTTTGCCGGTTTATCGGTTTACCGGTAAATCATCCAAAACGCACCATCGGTAATTACCGGAAATTATTTAACCACGAATTAAGGATAAATACAGGCATATTATAACCACAGTTGATTGTAGACATCCATGCAAAATTAGGAGTTTCGTTTTTTTGACTCTGGCAACAATAAAACACAGATTGTTACTGGTCATACTGGTGTCAACTGTCATCACCATCGCAGTGACCACTCGAACTCTGCAGCTGATCATACATACTTGTTTTAGGACTGAGGACGAAGTGTATTTTAAAAACATGCGTATTTTGGTACACATTCTTTATTGTTTACATATATTTAATTCCTATTTATTTGCAAAAAACAAATTTGTAAATATTGATTTTATATAAACATTTTTTTCATAAACTCAATAAAAACATGCAATTGTTATATAATTTTAATTACGAACTTATATTAGGTATATAAAAAATAAATGGATAAACTAATAAGTTTATAGTATTAATTCTTCACAGACAGATAAACCAAATATTGTGCAGTCGTAATACAAATTAACCAAGCTTGATGTGGCATTTACATAAGTGGTTATTTTATCTCCTATTACCACATCTCAGTTAAAACAAAAATGACACCATATAATATATTAATGAATTTATATGACACTATTCACCTGAAACGTATTTGACATTGTTTAGGCTTCAATCTAGGATACCGTTTTTATTAAAAGTAGCCACATACAGTTATACTTTAACCTTTAAACGCCCAGCGGTCCCGTACGGGACCAGTGATTATGGTACATTTCGCTATCGAAATACACTGATTTATGATAATAGTATTCAAAATATGAATATTAGCTTACATAAATGATGACTGAGATACCGATCCATAATTATATATTTTCAATATTTTTGTCATATTGAGTAATATAAACATCTGCGTTACAAGGTCGACTCTTGAAATATGTGTTGTGTTAGGCTGACCGTAATAAATCAGCTTTACCACCACACCATACAACATATTTTAATGTGGATACAGATTTCTTTCATACCTAGAAAATTCTCTATTTTTTGTAATGTTATGGTTTAAATTGTTTAAGTTTTGTCTAATTTTTTATCGTTTTAATTCATTAACTTCAATGTATAATAATATAAAATGAGAAAAATTGTAAATAAAGCTTTTGTTAGTTATAAACAATCTTTTGCTTTTTATTTTACCCACATAGGCTGACTTGTTTAAGAAATATAATTATTTTTATAAAAGCTATGGGTCGTGCAAATATTTCGCAAAAAGTCCACGGGCGTTTAAAGGTTAATCATTTAATCTAGATACGTCCATTTTTTCCATTTACCGGTTAACAATGTAATGGAAAAAGTATTTACCGTTTAATTGCGAATTGACGGTAAATTGCAAGCCCTAGTAGTGTCTGAGAAAATATTTTAAAGCATTGGACGTTGAGACATTATTCGCCATTAGTTTCAAATGACATTGTTTTAAACTTCCATGACACTTTAAAGCGAAACAAATTTAAACGCCAGGTTCACTTGACGTTCCGCGTAACAAGGTGTACTCTATCATAATTTTGAACAAAAGGGCGCAAAACGTGGACTCAATAATTTCCACTTTGCTTTTATTGATGGCGAAATTTCCGAAGAACAAGCTAACTAGAACAGTCCATGAATAAACTTAGTAGTACTCACTTACGGAGAGATATTGGACTGACTTAAAAGGCTTTTATTAAGTACACTATATAAATTTTAAGCGTTTTATAATTATTTCGTTTCAATGAATAAAGAAAGTGATGTTAACACGTTCACAAAATTCTTTCCATAACCACTGTTCTTGTTTTAATCTTTATGTATGATGATGTTAGCTCGCCATAGTTTTCATAGCTCCATTCTTACACAACAATATAAATTGATTTTAAAAAAAATTAATCATTCAAATTTCTTACATTTCCACACGTTTTATCAATAACGACCCGGGGTTTTCCTTTTGACATCTTTAACCACTTAAATTCACGGGTAAATTTGAATTGATGCTTTGTAAATATTTTTATCAAGTATATACAGAAATAAAAATTATTATCACTAAGTGTTTTATTAATTTATTTATTAAATCATGTTTGTAGCATCTTTTTTTAGCCGTATATTTTTATAATCCATGACATCTTTTATGTGGATTATATGGCATCTTAATGGAAGTATTTCAAAATTTTTTTTTTATACTAGAACTGTTTTTTACTCAGTTTCTCAACCTTTCTTTTTCAAAAAGAGAAGGAATATAGTGATAAGACTAGGACAGAACTAGTCATCAGCTAATCGCGTTCTCTACAGATGGGTGAGAGGTAATTCAAGACATCTTTGCACAGAAATCCAACTGTTCGTGACCACAGCCAACGACGTTGACCATTTTATCACATAGCCGTCCATGGCGGTCTATAGTTAATGTACCTATGAGGTTTTTTTAAGAAATGTATTATTTTTCTTGGCAAAGTGATCTTTTTGCACAATCTGACGTTTCTGATTTGTAATAATTCCTTCTGTTCTAGTCATTCGGTTAAATATTTCAAAATCGTTTTTTGTTTGTAATACATATAAGTAATATGACAATTTTCAATAACAATTTAGTCTGTAAATTGTCAAAATTATTGTCTACAAAAATAAATGTAAAGGTATTCTTTTTTTTGCATTATATAGATCGATCCACTAGCAAAATGTTAAACGTTTTGATAACGGCTGCCGTATAATCACCTGGCAAATTATTCCCAGACCAATAATGGTCACCCTGAACGTATTAGGCAAAGAGCTCTCCATCACACCCTACCAATTTACGGGTCATCGATTTTCAATTGCACTCCAGACCCTGTTTTATATGGTGACCATCAAATCAAGGACCTTCCGACGCCTCATTTTAGTTTTAGCATATTTTTTACTTTGAGTCATTCATTTCCACTCAATTTAATTATCAATGAATTTAACATTGCTCTCTGTTAACCCTTTAACGCAGTGGTTTTTAACCAGGAGTGCGCGCACCTCTTGGGTGTGCGAGAAAGCATTTCCGGGGTGCGGGAGATGTTTCTATTTTGACATATATAAAAAATGTATATTAAATGTATTACAAATACGTAAATAAATTTTAAAGGGGGTGCGAGAACATATTTTCAGATTCAAGAGGGTGCGGATCACTAAAAAGATTAAGATTCACTGTTTAACGGAATATTATAAAATTGTAAATTATGTTTTTGTTTGTATAATCAGAACCCACTCATTGATTATTTTATTTATTTATTTATTTAATTAACATTGCAAAAGGTTGACAAATTATTAAAACTTTTACAATGGAGAAAAAAAATAGTAATAGAACACCTGTCAGTTATCCTTACCATTACAATATAATATGTTTGATTAAATGTATTTATCTATATGTCATGTGTTTTTAGCTGTCAATCTGTAACCAAGCAAATGCACACACTCTTTGTCAGCGCATGCGTTTACAAAATGTGTGTAAAACCGTAAACGCTTTTTGATCTCACTTTGCACTCATAAATACACAAGCACTGACTGTAAGCGAATGCGCATACAGATATTGAGTGTGATAAAATATGTAAAGTTATGCACTCACACACTCTCTCTGTTCGCATCAAGCATATTGTACGACATATTGAACGGATTATAATTTCTAGAGTAATAATTGTGTATAAAAGCTGTATTAATTAAACATGGTTGAATAAGACATACCACCCGTGGGCCCAATTTTTTTTTTAAATTTGGTTAGTTAATTCATTTAGTTTATAATTACGTACTTTTTAAATCTTAAAAGGTAAAAACTTAATTTAACTATCGAGAAACTTCAGAGAGAATATTCTCGTTTTTATAGAATAGTTTCTAGACACTATTTTTTATTAGATTTTTACGGTTGGTATAACTTAAATGTTATATAGAAAATATGTTAACTGTTGCAATCGTCGATATGTCAAAAATTTATCATTAACAGATTTCAGTTTAGTTTTTTCAAGTATTTTATATCTGATTAATATTAATTTAATAAAGTTATAAAAATGATTGCAATGAGTTGAATATGGTTTTAAACATTCTGATCTTTTTATCTAACGCACTCTCTTGATTGGTAGAATAAATCATAAAATGTCGACTATAACAACAGTGAACATAGCTGCAATTGTTTTATCTAAGTTGCAACAACTGTCAAAACAAAAACAAAAACGTTTTAGGTATTTTATACCCCTCGTAATACGTTACTTTAATTTGAGAACAGCCTCACAATACGATGTTATTTAATAATAATATTATTATTATTATTTTATGTATGTATGAAAAAATTACATGATCACCGTCTCCGAGTAATAATATTAAATGCGATAAGACTTAGTAATTTAATGTGGTGGGATTCTGTCGTGTGACTTGACTGTCATTAAATAATGTCGTTTTGTAAAATAAATGTGTGATATGTTTATTATAGGCTACACAAGACGTGTTTTAACTATTTCGATAATATTTTTTTTCCAAATATAGTTTCAAAAAATATATAAAATTTAAGACAAACAAGAGCTATGGCCCCTAAACTGTTGGCATTTTGAGGCATACTTACGAAAAATTTGTCAAATTTTAGTGAGTGACGTTACATAATGGAATATTTGGAATCTGAAATATGTTTGAATCAAATTGTTTTACTAAGCTATAGGCACCGCAAACATTCCTGCAACACATAGTGAAATTATCTTGATAGAGTGACAATCGATGCGACAAGCCCCTGAATTATCTAACAAGCATAATGACGATAAGTGTGCCTCCCTTCCTATATTTCAAGGACATGTTTACCGACAACCTTTTTGCTACTTTGTAAGATTCTGATTTTCTTAAATATTGTTTCTCACTTTTAAAGCATTCATTGCCAATATTTGATAGAAAGGCATTATATAATAATTAAAAAATAAAACATTCTTTTTACACTAATTTCACATTGATTTAATATGCAATAGTGGCAGTAATTTTATCATTTTTGCCATTAGCGAAACCAGTCCTGATCTTGATAAACAAAAGTGAAAATAAGTACAAAACAACATTGTGTTTTTCTTAATATTATGCCTTTCCACCAAGTAAGTATTGACAGTGAACACCGTAAAAGTGATATCTATAATTCTCTTCGCTTAGTATGCGAAATCTTCTTTTGTTCGTAATAAATTTATAAAACGTTTTTATCTTTGAATTGAAAAACTTTTACCCTTTTTTTCTTAACAATGACACTCTAGAATGTTTTAAATGATCAGAACATAGTAGTGTAGATAAATGACACGATATATTACCAGCCGTAAATAAAGTGCAGTTGGTATAAATACAATTGATAGCAGCTTATAATGCTCTCACAGTAAATAATGACCGAATATGACCTCCTAAAAGGGTTCACCGCTAAATAAGAAAATGTTTACTTTGGTTTTTTATCTAAGATATATCTTAAATCAGTTCACATCAGTTAAGTCAGTTTACTTAAAAATATTGTGTTCAACAATTTTGTATTGATATAATTTCGGATGAGCATAAATTATTTTACCATGAAATTAATAGGTTACAGTTAAGTAGTTTACTAATTTAAAATGAGCAGGTTAATTTGCCGAATTGCCCAGTTTTGTATTTTATAATATAGCATAGTATGCAAGTTAATATAATTCAGTTTCATAAAGTTTTCCAGCGATCAAAGTAAATATAATTCTTGAAATAACCTACCATTTAAATATGTAGGTATTTTCATGCCAAAGCATTTTAACGAAAATCAAATTAATTTCAAACACCTACAAATACTATTTGCTGAGTAAATATTTCCCAAAGCTAATTTAACGTCATTAAAATCAAATGCCTATTGTGTGGCCGAGTGGTCAACGTTGTTGGATTGGGTTACGAAAGTCACGGGTTCGAATCCCAGTACGGACAGTTTTATAAATTGATTTTTCATTCGATTTATGAATTTTTGTTCGGATGCAATGGATGTATGTGATGTCTTGAATTCGCCCCTCCCACCCATCCTATTCCATGACCGGAGCGTATCGAGAGCGATTAGCTAACCACTAGTCCTGTCCTAGCCCTATCTTTCTATTCCTACTCTCTTTGGAAAAATAGAGGTTGAGCAACTGAGTAACAAGCAGCTCTCGTAGAAACAATTATGTTGAGATAAACTCCACTAGAAGTCCATAAGCTCCACATTGGGAGCGGACGTGGTTAAAAAAAATCAAATCAATAGTTAAGTTAATCTATGTTGCCATCAATAGCTTTTAACTAAGTGATACTTTTATTTCTTATATAAACACGATACATTTATTAACTTAACGTCATTTCAAGTTTATCAGTGCATTTGAACGCCTAAAGATGTCGAAAAGCGAAACCCAGGCCGTTAGTGACAAAACTTGTTGGAATGTATAATATTTAATTTGAATGATTCAATTTTTGTATTGTACATTGAAATAAATACATTCATCATTATCACTTAAATGTGTTCACAGTAGGGATTCTGTGTCGAGACGTCCCGGGACAAAAGTCCCGGGACTTTTAAGGTTTTCTGCTGTCTTAAGTCCCGGGACTTTGCTGTTAAATGTCCCGGGACTTAAGACAGCCAAATTGTACATTTTAATTTGGAAAAAACCATTCTAACAATAAAATTGACTGAAAAACTCATTTTTTTTTAAATTGAAACAAAATACTAAAAACGTTTGGGAGAAAGATATCTCCATTTATGTAATTAGAAAATTGTTTGAATCAATTCAAAATCGTATAAAAAATATAACTGTAGCAAAAACAAATTACAAAATATTATAATAAAATGTTCATACCTGATGTTGTTTTATTTACAAATGTTTTTCACTATTGTACAAAGTTATCAATGTCTCAATATGACAAAAAAGGTATAAAAGCTGTATTGTGATTTGTGAAGTAACGGTCATAATTTTACCCAATTCATTGATATTTTTTCAATAGATTTACCGTTATCATCCCTTTTTAGTACATGCATACAAATATTTAATTTTATTAAATTTATAATTTTATTGAAGGGGAAATAAAAGTCCCAAGTCCCGGGAAGTCCCGGGACTTTGACTTTATCACGTCTCGTGTCCCGGGACTTTGAAAAACCCGAGACTTCAGAATCCCTAGTTCACAGTCAATAGTAGGTGGATAGGTGTCATTACTATAAAAAACTTATCTTTACCCTAATGAATAATTGCAGGATAAGTAAGTACGAAAGAGTGTTTTATTATTTTTAAATACAGATCATAATGACCAATCAAATGAAACAATTGCACCTATCTGAGCTCACATAATCGCAAATGTTCTGACATCCGGTTGACTCAAAAAAATCTAACAAATTAAATCACTGAATCCGTTTATATTTGTGATAATTTATGAGTTTTAATTTATATTTAAATTTAATTAAACAACCAGCGGCTTTACATAATTTTCTTAACCACTCTTACCTGGATAATATGTACCAAACATATAAATTTATTGCAAAACTAGCGGAAATATTCACAAATGATTGCCATATTTCACAGCTTATCATAAAGTTGCACGTGTGTAAACTAAATTAATGCCACGGTTCGTGCCCCGCATTAATTTTATACGAGAATGAAGATTGATGATTGCAAAATGTGTACAAACAATTTCGGCCGACAACGAATGTCATGACTCCTGTGCCGACAGATTAACGGCAGAATAAATGATCGGGTTAAGTTAAGTGTCATTCGTGTGTTTGTAATCTTCTGCTTCCTCTGTTGGTATTATTTTCTAGACCAAACTACAGTGCACATCTCTATTAACTATTACAACTTTTATGTCTAGTGCCAGTTGAAGTGGTTTGTTTCCACCAGCTCCAATGTCGAGTGTCACTCGACATGATCTGATACATATTTTGAATGGACTTTTTTTCTATCTTTGTCTTGAATACACATTTGAAATACATGATTTGTGTTGACGATAGTGACTTAATAAAATAATTGGACGATACATTTGAAAAATTCCAAAATTGAAAAGCTATCGTTCCATCTTGGAGTCTATTTTGAAAAGTACCATACGAAAATGAATACCTGAAGATTAGAATATATCGAATTTGGAAAGAAAAAAGAATGTAACCCACAGTTTTTTTGAAACAGCTCGATAATCACAATGTATAAAAATTGAGACACGTTCTATCAAAAGGGTGTTAGCCAAAAATGCCGAATTAGTATCTTAATTTAACTTTGATGATTTAGCTGAAAAAAGAAGGGACCGTGGAAATTACGACAAGAAAAAAGGACCTGAAAAAAGGTTTTTTTTTTTTAATATTAAATTATTATCAGATAATGTCAAATGAAGACCAGTTTATCAGTTTCCATGCACTTCAAGGTTTTGTATATTTCATAATTTGCCTTTGGCCCAAAGTCACCAAAAAACGTTTTTTGTGTCTCCTGTAAAAAATGTGGGTTGCGTCCTTTCCTCTTTCCACAGTCAACAAACTATAAAATAAAATAAAAAAATATAATTAAGTAGTACATTTACAATTTTACCATGAAGCTGGTAAAAACAAAGCGGCGGAGTGAAAAGGATTCAGCCAAAAAAAAGATGCAACATCTTGTGCAATAGTCCCACATTTGTTTTTTTTTACTATTTTTAACAACATCGTTTTATATGCAAATTCAATCAAAATGTCTTGGAGCTGGTGAATTTTTTTTAAGCCTTCGAAGTGAAAAGGGTTAAGTATATTTGAGATTAGCTAGCTAGCTAGCTTGTGCACTGTGAGTGTTGGGGTACATATTTTTTGCATGAAATCCTATTACACTGTACCTTTTGCTTTATCAATAAGTAATCATGTTTGATAATCATCTAAAATGAACGACTGTGCAGGACCGTTGAAAAACGCGTAGCAAAAATTCCATCAACTTTCAATACACAACGGAAACAGGAAAAAAATGAATAGATAAGCATTTAATCAAGTAGAGGTAAGTGTTTTACCTCCTTTAAATTATATGCCAAACGACCTAGTCAAAAAACACACATCGATTACGCGGATAAATTCATTTTTATTTGCAGTATTAAAAAGTGATAACGGTCCTGGTAGATAAGTACCATTAATCATATAGTAAGTAATTTATTTCCATTTAAAATACACTAATAAATAAAAAAACATCGGTTTTAAAAAACAGACATTGGAACCAGTCCAGGGATTTTTTTAAATTATTTTGACCGCTCAATTTATCAAAACCCGGCAGCAAGTTAATTGGATCTCATTAGCAAGTTTCCGTTTGCTAATACTTTTGCATTGGAAACTTTCATCTACCGAAAAACAAGTGAATTAAGCATTTAAATCTCCTAAATGTCCAACCAAAGCATGTTTATTTCTACTCCATTAATTATTATACCAAATGTATATTTATTTGATTTTTATTTTCACCAAGCAGGTATCTAATAAATTTATTTAAAATCTACTGGCTATAACAATAAATCAAAAAAACTATTTCACTATTTTCTACAAGTTTTAAAAACTGTTGATACAGCATTTTTTTCAACTTTGGGTTATTCTGTGCTAAAGTTCTGTTCTGGTAACGTCAATGTTTTTTTTATGATTTTGATGTGTTCGTAAATTCTATAGATTTCAAAAAATATGATAATCAAAATAGAAAAAAATCTTTTGAACTAAATAGGTCTAATTTATACTCAGTCTACATGTTTGTGTATAAAAAGTGTGGGTATTCTTAATTTCTTTGAACGCTAGTGCGTTTGAAGTACTTTTTTTATATTTCAAAACTTTCTTAGTATTTATGCCATGGCTGAAACCGAAAATACATTGTCATTTTCTCTTATAATTCATGACTTTCTACTCTACAATAAAATCACACTATTGTTTCATTTATCTGTTGGAATGCTCTGAAACGAATGCCGAATGAGCAGAGTTGTTTGTTGGGGCCCGCCGTCATACGGGTCTAATAGTACACGCTAGAGGTCTGCACGGGCCCGAACCTGGCGCTCGGGTCTTTACCCGGCCCGCCCCACGAGCAGGCGCAATTGAGATTCGGGCTCGGGCCGGGCCCGGGTAAGGAATTTAATTATTCAGAAAAATATTTCAGACTATGTTCGTGTTACAAGTCAACCATGATGATTTTAACTATTACGAGTTCTATAAAGAATCGTAAAATATTGTAAACTTGTAAAAAATAGGTTTTTTTCGGGCTGAGGATATATAAATCTGGGCTTCGGGTCGGGTTTGGGTAACAAGTGTGGTACTACACTCGGGCTCGGGGCGGGTTAGGTTTGAGTCTTTCGGGCTCAGACCGGGTAATTTTGTAATATTGCAGACCTCTAGTACACGCTAACCTGATCTGAACCAAAGCCAATTTTGAAGCATTCGATAAATTTGCAACATCATATGGGGAACGGGATATTCTTATTTCCTCTTTAAACATCAATACACAGGATACTTAATATCACTTAAGCTAAATGTCAGAGCAAGTCACATTATCTTTTTTTATTTCTATCTTTATTTTGTAAGCACAAAACTGCATGGTCAAAAGGAAGGTCTTCTGCAGCTCTGTATTTAACCAAAAACATGAGAAGTAAATTCATCTATTTTATTGATCGTGTTGCGTTATGGAAGGCGGCCGTAAAACAGCGTCTGCATAAATATAACGGGTGGTGGTGGGATATAAATCAATAAAAAACTTTTATCAATGCGTCGAATAATAAGGGAAGAAATAATTATATCATTCGATGTAAGAGTGGTGTTGATATTACACATACTTACCCCTAGAAAACAATGACGTAATTTAATACTTGGGTCGAAGGGGAAATCGCGCAATGTGAAATGCAGGTAATAATTCTTCCAGATAAACGAGGTGCGTTACAAGTGGGTACTTCTTGCCACAGAACTTTGAACGTATTATAGTGCTTACGATGAAAATAAGTAATTTTGTTATTTAATAATTATAAGCTTTAAGTATTTAAAAAAAACGTTGACTTCTGTGGTCTTGCGGTTTGAATTACCTGCTTTTAACGATCGGATGGATCTACTCCCTGCAAGTTTTGTATATTTGAGTGTTAATGTTTTTTCACTTAGAGTTGATCTCAAAAAGATTTTAAATAATAATAAGTCCACACAGCGTGGTTGAAAAAAAAACAAAATGCCAGGGGCATTGCTATCGTTAACCCTTAAATGCATAGATTACTACAAAAAGTACTAACTTTTGTTTCGGCTTTTTCGCAAAACAGAAATTGATTTTAACTTTTTATTCTTATACCCAATTGTAAAATACGTATTTAATCCTCATATTGTTTCAATAGATGTCTTTTCTACGCGTGCCAAGTTTGGCATGAGGTTAAAAAATTAAAGGTTATGATAGTTATCATAACCTTTATTCGAACAGAGCAAGTTGGAGTTTTGACGACCATTGATTTTCTTCAGTTTTTAAATACAATTTTCACAATTAAAAAAACATGGTTTATGATAGTACAATAGCATTAAGTAGTTTAATTGTGTATTCTTTAGTAAATTTTATTATAATAATTGTTGCACTTTTATATACTGTATGAGAATAATTTTTTATGCCTCTAATGTCTCGGTGATTTTCAAAAGAAGTGTTTTTGGATAAAAATATACAAAAAAAACTATTGATTTTTTTTAAAACTATATTTTGATTTTTGCAATCATACCAACCCATTTTTAAATAAAAATATTGTTTTTTTTTTATAAGTAGAAAATCATTACTATATAAATCTTTAATAAATAATTCGATGTCACTTCAACTTTCTTCTAATATTTTTTTTTAATCCATCCATGTCTGCTTCCAATGTGCAGCATATGGCTCTCTAATAGAGATATTACTTAACATAAGTGTTCCTACAAGAACTGCATGTAATTCATCCGCTTAATTTTTCTTAAATTTTCTCACTAAAGAAATTGGGGGCCTTACGGAAATTTAATGGACATTTTAACTAAAAAATGGCCGCTTACTTATGACTGTTTTAACAAAAAATATTGTCGTCTCTGTCAGCTGTTTCCGTAGTGTAGCGGTTATCACGTGTGCTTCACACGCACAAGGTCCCCGGTTCGATCCCGGGCGGAAACACATTTTTTTTTAAATTATTATATGTTTTAACATATTTTTTATCAAAGTATTTATTAGTACTTTTATAAAATTATGTCAAAGACAGGCTTTGCTAAAATTTTCCTAATGCTTTTATGATTTTGTAATATTTAAGAATATCTAATGGATTAGCAATTAATTACATTAGTATTATATGAGAAGCCTAGTATCATAACCAACATTCTCCAAATATTGAGATTTGAGATAATCGTAAAAAACCGGAGGAACACAATTTTTCAAAATAATAAATTTATAAAACACCATGTATATATTTTATCGACACCGAAAAGCAGTATTTTCTTAAGATGCGAAACATATTTAAAATATAAAATATTCATTTCTTATTCAATATGATAAGGACCAGTTTAGTTCATGGCGAGCATTTTCAACTAATCGATTCAATCGATAATGCTCGTCGTCAACGTTTCCTCTAAGCTCCGCGCACTCATTCCGGGTTGGCGCGCACTACAAGACAGTTGTTCAATTAATATTTGATCGGCCCGTGCAGCCTCCGCGCAGCTAACTTCTTGCCTAAGAGCAGCGGTTTCCAACCTGGGAGGCGCCAAAACTTTCTAACATAAAAATAATTTTCATACAATAATTTCTTCAGATTAATAAAACTTCATATCGTAACGTACGATAACAATTCAGTGTATGAATGTTTATTTTTATTTTTCTTACATTTTTATATATATTTGCTGTACTTCTAATTCCTATTAAAAATATACACCCGGAGCGGAAGATTTAAAAATGGTGCCTTAGTATTTCCGAAGCAAAAAAAATGTTTTGGAAATGCACAAAACGACCTATTTGGTTTGGGAGGCGCGGCAATTTTATTTTTATTTTAGGGAGGCGCATTATTATAAAGGTTGCAAACCGCTGCCCAAGGGAACATTGCTCGTCATGTGCGTAACTGGTCTGGATCATATTAAATAAATGTGGAATTAGTACAAATGAGTATTTTTTTTAAATAATGCTTTTCCACCAAGAAATTGACATTGAACAAGTGATGCGAAATATAAAAAAATACTGATCGACGATTGGTACTTTCTAACCAATCTATTTTACACTATGCAATGTGGAAATATTTTTTTTGTTGTACTTCATATAAAATTAAAATAAATCAACTGTTTGCACACTTTCAATGTCCATCTTCTGCATATTATGATATGTATATAGAGATACAGTATTTCAGCTCTAAGACGGTGTTTCCCAATGTGAAGCGACCGCCCCGAGGGCAATGCGCAAACCCGGAATTCCGGGATCACGACCGTACCAATCCCATGATTTCGGGATTGAGAAATTTTTAGCGAATCCGTAAATTATTAGGATTTTGGATTCGGAAATTCTTGGAAGAGCTTAAATAAAAACGGGTCACGCAAAATGTCTATGACTTCCTAAGCTTGTATAGACTATGTGCATTTTTTGTTTGAAGCAATTATTTTTTACGAACTTGTTTGTGAACTATAGGATTTTGATTGGAAAAGGGGCGTGGGACAAATAAGGTTGGGAAATACTGCTGTAAGACATTGATATATTATCAAAACAGATTTAACTTTAATATGCTAATCGAAATAATTGTTTTATTCCCCTTTTTAACGTTTATAGATCGGACACATTAAAGAAGTGAGAATAGGCATAATAATAAAGGAAATAAAATAAGCGAATGCCAATATTCATTGTTACTCCTGTACTGACGAAAATATCCAGCACTGGTTAACTTCACACTATAGAAATAGGTGAACTATTAAAACCATTATCGTAAATTTCACTCTTTGCGAAAATTCATTTACTTACCTACATATTCTCGGTGTGAATTTTTTTCACCACCCGCCCATGCGTGTTTTTCGAAATTTATTAGTTTCCTACTATATAAGCACGTTCTCAGCGCAACCGTAAAGATAAAAATGTGACATTACAAGAAAGCTCTGGCGAGTGACGGATGTCACGCTTTTATATCTTTCATGTTTCTTTCCATTGGCTGTTGATAAAAAAAAAGCATATTTCAGAACATCACTATCTCTTACTAAATTGCACAGAAATTTCCTCGTGTACTTCAAAATGTATATGAATGGGATACTTAATATCACTTAAGCTAAATGGCTGAGCAGACACGTTACATCTTTATTATTTTAAGCACAACAGTGCATGGTTAAAAGATCAGTACCGTGCAGCTATGTATTGGGCCAATAATATGAAGAGTAAATTCTTTAATTTTTTAATAGCATTGCGTTATGGAAAAAATCTGGTTAAAGCCATAAGAGTATAAGTGTCTTTTTTATTATTTCTCATTATTTTAAGAATACATATAAAAATATAGAAATTCGAATCTTTTACTTTAGTGCTTTTATAATATAGGTCATATCCGCTGACCTTTATTTAAATTATTATATTATATTAAGCCTACAGTGCCGCCATCGACATATGTCATATTTAAAAAAGGTTTTTGTGATAAAGTTAACTACTGTGTCATAAAATTATTACTATTGAAAACATATTTTGCCGTTTTTTTTATCAATACCATCATATTTATTATATATCAATTTCACGTGTCAAAAATATAAAATATTTAACCATTTTAAAAATGTGTTCTGTGATCATTTGCCGCTCCCAAAGACTTACCGCCCCTAGGCAACTGCTTACTTGCTTAGGCCCACGGGACGTCCCTGCCTGATATTTGTTTAATGTGTGTGACTTTACTAAGTGCATTCAGGTTGATTGCCATTGCTATGGTGTCCTTATTTTCTACGCTAATCGTTTTAGAATGCGTTGCTCAATCTCTCGTTTTCAAATAGATTACGGATAGAAGGATAAACATTGGACAAGATTAGCAGTTAGCTAGCCGCTCTGGTTGCGCCTCGTTTTTAGAATCGGGTGGGTGGCAAGAAATTGTAGACATCATGGGTATTCAATTCATCGAACAGATATCCATAATTGTTTTGAAATATTAATTAATGAAACTGTCCGTACATAGATTCACGCCCGTGATTGACACAACTTAGGGCTAGGCCAACGATAATTATCACTCAACCATCTACCCGATAAAAGTTATTACTTAAACATCATAAAAGACACAGAAGACAAATTAGGCGTAAGTTTCTTTTTACTCAGAACAGTAAATTTAATTCTTTCCAACTTCTACTAGTATGGTGACAATGTGATTGAATTTGATTTGTAAATACAAGGATTCGAGCCCGTGAGCAGTGCAACTGAAGCTAACGACTTCTATCAATCGTCCACGGACCTAACAAACAATATTAATAGCAAAGTAGCTATCCGTTTTCCATATTTTCCACACCATAGTTTACACCGAAAAATCAATATTTCAAAAAAAGCAAATAAAACGAAATTTGTTGTACAATTTTACATTTATTTTTGATTCATTACATACATCATTAAATTTCTTGTTTTCGAAACATGAAAACAAATTAAAATTAAATCTGATAATATCAAATAACATAAGAAATCAAACGAGTCAACAAAAAAAAATGCGGGAAAAAGTTCTAAGAAACCTGTTTCTTATGATTTTTTCATGCTATAAATATTGTACGAAATATTATATTACATCGTTTTTCTTGCTTTATAAACACGCATTAAAAAATATATATTTTGATTTAACATCAAACATAATCACGAAAGTTTTTTAAAAAAAAAACATACTAAATAATAATATTTCTTCAATTATAAGAAAAGGAAATTATAGGTTAAGATATTTTTTGGTCATTTTACTAACAATATTCCAAATATTAAGTAAGCTTTTGTGGTATCATCAGTAAATCTCTGAATTGAATTTTCCATATCACATACTAAGTAACATACGACTTATGAGCGTATTTAGATTGTTACAGTTTTACTGAAATGTGATACATCTTTAAGGACAACAGTTGTAAAAAATATAATTAGTTTTTTACACTTTTTTACTTTATTTTCAAACTTTCTTGTCCACAAAGATGTACATTTCAGTAACGATATAGTATAACTGCAAAAACCGAGATACGTCCAAATGTTACTAAATATATGACGCACACTAAAAAGCCATCTAATCGTAGATTTATAATGAATTAGAACACGTATTTAAAGGCAATTATAGCAACCTAATGTGATACAGTATTTATAATAATTATTGTGAAATTTGATATCTAGAATTCTATAAAATTAGCATCGAAAAATAATAATTAACGACCAAAGTACACAAAATAATTGCGACATATTATTTTAATCACTCAATAAAGTAAAAGACTAAGAGTGGACACTTAATCTAAAAACGTTAACACAAATTGCGTAAGAAAAATCTAATTTGATTCCACTTTGTGCACGTTTGTTTGTATGCGGCTTCTTTTGTTTTCAGCTTTACTTTAATATCATAGTTAAATCGATGCACACCTTTTATTTTTTTCTTTTGTACGCTGTCTGTACATTTTAGTACATGATTCACAATAGATGCTGAAATTTTTGGTGTCTGGGAAACTGCAGAACGTCGCCACAGCGTGTTTGGGTCGACATTTCTTCCATTGCCGCTTGGACAAAAAATATCCAATCTTCTTCAAGCAATGTAGTTTTTTCAAAAAATCCTCGTCGCACATTGTATTTCTTGCGAGATTATCATGGATTATTTCAGATTCTATGATTAGATCAGGTAGACTAGAAGCAGGCGAACCATCAGTTGTGGACAGAAATTTAGATCTTGGAAGAGATGTGGCCACTCTGTGTATTGGCACTGGAGGTCCAGTTTCAAATACCGAATCGTTCTCAAATGAGGAATCAAGAGATTGAGATTCAGAAGTTGGTCTATCTGAAAAGCAGTAAGTAATAATCAGTCTTAAATAATATGTTAACAGTATAATGCCAATGTCTACAATACAATCACAAAAAGTTGTTGTTTTGAGTATTAAATATACAAAGTAGTCAATGACGATTTCAATTTCTCAAAAGGATCATATGTATAATAACATCACCGTCATACCTTTTTTTAGTATTATTTTCTACAACACTTTTTTCTATATTAAGTTTGTCATTTTTGTATGTGATACTATTTTCAGATTTTATTTTATTAAATTTACAATATTATAAATAGGTTTTCATTGACAAAAACGTGTTTTAGTTTAGCCAGTTGGTCATTTAACGTACTTGACGTGCAGTATCAATACTGCACCTCAAGGTGAAAAATTGAGTATTGAGGTGAGAAAACACAAAAAAATATATTAAAAAATTGATTATGCTTTTAGGAGGCCATATGGCCTACATTGGGAGCGGACATGAATTTAAAAAAATGCCTTTATTATATTCTTGACAATTTATGGCACGACATAAAAAAAAAAAAAAAAAATCTTAACAAAATGCTTGCCTCTAAAGACGATAATTTTTAACAGAATATTTAAAAAATATATCAATAATCAATATAAATGAAAAGTGTTAAGATGTAAGCAAATTGAAAATTGAATTATGGAGTGGGAGTATTTCAAACAGTAAGTCATTATTACTCTTCCATGGCAATTAGCACGGTTGATATAATGTATAGTTATAAAGATAATTCATCACCATTTGGTCATTCAATATAAAGTGATTATCAAGCAAAACGGATTTATAGTTACCACAATATTTCCACGAGTCTGGAGTGATTTCAATACCATCTTCTTCATCCATTGTTGTTTTGCTATAGAAAGTAACAGTTTATAATATTACTAAATGTTTTATAAAATATATTCATTTAAACCATAACCAAATGCACCGTAGGGTAAGTGTTAAATTATCAACTAAATGTATCTTTTGTAAGAAAATTAGATCAAATATTTTTTTTAATTAAATGATTAAATGGTTATTTAAAAACATTTTTTTTCATCTAATAGAATAGGGTATACAGCAGGTAATATATTTTCTTAAATTAACTTATTCCACTTTAACATTTTTTTGACATTGTTGATGTGACTACTTTAAAAAAAATTTATTGCAAACTGTACTTATTAAAACGAAAAGTCATTTTTTTCAGTGAATAAACACCAATTTAGAAATTGAATTTACTTTATTTAATGCTTTGAAGTTCTCGTATACAAAAAAATATTTCAAGTTTGGCATTCGTGACTTATTTATATCAAGTAATGGATTAAGTTCGCTTTGAAAATTCCCCCTTCTACTATTTTAAATTTGACGTATCTACTTCTGTCAAAATGGCAGACATATTGTATTTGCACTTTTTAACAAATTGAATCTCTCGAAACGTTATTTTTGACCGCTTGGAGTGCTTTAAAAATACATTGAGAAATTACATGAATAAGATTAAACGCTTTTTTACATTATAAATCTAAGAATTTATGATCTTATTCAATAAACTGGTAGTTTCAATAGAAAATATGTATGATAAATGAATAAATTAAAATGAACAGATTTCACTTCACATATAAAACGTTAGAATGTAGCATTTAAATTTTGACAGCACATTAACTAAATGGTTGTTTTTGACATTAAAACAGTAGATTATTAATATACTTGTTATATAATTGATGCAGAAAATAAATATTAATAAAAACGGGTAAGATGAAAACCTTTACAATATGTGATTGTCTAATTTGACTGACAGCTACTTGAACCGCAGTTGCACTAAATTGTAACACAATATTTTTAAATGTTATTGTTCCATTTATCATTGATTGTTTTTGGTCATATTGAAACTTCTTTTTTCAAATTTATGGCTAATTAATGTAAAAAAAATTAGCAAGCTTGTTTGTTTGTTTATTTTATTTATATTATCATGTTATATTCAAACTAAGTACCAAATATTAAGTTTAGTGTAGAATATTTCAACGTGCCGGTATACTTTATGAAAAATATACGCTTTGAATATAAAATGACCTTAAATATTAGAAGCGTGTTCAATAATTTCCACGCTTCTTTCTACTGATTATGATTGACGTTTCTGAAAAATTTATTTTGTTTACAAAATATTAAGCCGTTTCTATCCTCTGATCGATAACGTAGCTTGAAAAAATATGTCAAAGTATTACAAGCTCCAATATACATGATCAGAATTATTAAAATCTGTTGGCTTAGCTATCAAACTCTAATATTGTAAAACAATAGAAAGACGTATTTTTTTCTTTAGATTCAACTCATAATATATATGTAAAATTACAAACTTTTTTGTTCCACAATCGACATTTTTTTTATTTATATCCGTTCTGAATAACGTATTTCGAAAAGTTTTAAGTTTTGAAAATTGTTCAAAACATTCGTGGTAAATGTTTGCATTGCTTTTTCTACTACCGAACATATGTATTTACACGAAAATCTCATCAATTTTAATAGGTTCTAGCATTGATTGACTGATGAAAAACTTTTTTAATGTCAAATTGTAATTCAAAAATACTAAAAGATGCCTTACATGGTAATAACATTATAATATATGTTTTTTTTAACCATGTTTGCTCCCAATGTAGAGCATATGGACTCCTAATGGAGTTTATCTCAACAGAATTGTTTCTACAAGAACTGCTTGTTACTCAGTTACTCAACCTCTCTTTTTCCAAAGAGAGTAAGAATAGAAGGATAGGGCTAGGACAGTACTAGTGGTAAGCTTATCGCTCTCAATACGCCTCGTTCATAGGATAATATGAGTTAGAGGAGGGAATTCAAGACATTACATACATCCATGCCTTCGAACAGAAATTCATAAATCGATTGAAAAAACAATTTATAAAACTTGCCGTACTAGGATTCGTACCCGTGACCTCTGTAACTGAAGCCAACGAAGTTGGCCACTTGACCACACAGGCGGCAAAATTATAATATAATTTGTAACATATTAACACCTCCATGCCCATCATGCAATCGTAAATAGTTGAGCCATTAAATCATTCAATATTTCCCATAAATACTTATTGTAAATAAGTATTTATCATTTTTGGTATTCTAGCATATATACATTTTTAAAATTATTGTTTAGCTTTTAACTTAGGTTTAAATACTGTCAATAAACAGTGAAACTGAGATGCCATCGTGGCAGGGAATGTGATTTTTTAGGATGGCATGTTACGGGTTAATGATCCATTCATCCGCTAGTATTTCTATCCCCAAAGATCGTAATTATTTTGCATTCCAAGGGTTATGGACATTGGAGTAGGAGTCATAATAAAACGGATAACATTTACTACATTTTTAAACACTAAATTAAAAAGACATGACGGTACTTTTTAAAAAATCACAGTTGGAGTTAAGCCATTTTAAATATTAATGCCGTGGTCGGACTCTTTTTTTTCACGACTTCACATCATGTATTTAAATTATTTATTTTTGTAATATTTGAATTGATTTTGTTATATTTCCCCGGTATTATAATTATTACTTGTTCTTTTGCAACTGTCTTTTGATAAATTATATTTCTGTTTAATTAACAGCTTAACGACCGTAGACGCGTATTTGAGTCTTTGAAAAACAAAGGTTACTGGCCGGCGGACGCATATATGCGTATAGGCGAAGTATCTGGAAGCTAAGAAAATTAAATTTTGTAAAGATATCTCAATTTGCTTACAAATTATAGTGAATTTAGTAAAATTACAATTGTTGCGAATTTTTCGCATAATTTTATTTCGTTATTAAGCTGGTACTAAAACAAAATGGTCACCAAATATCAATAGATTTAATATATAACTTAAGCCAGTTGTTTTTATTACTCTAACATGAAAGCATTTAAATATATTTTAAGTGTCTACAAAAACTTTTTCGTCTGGTATATTAACTAGTAGGTTAACTCATTTTAGGACAAGTAAAATCTTTCTAGAACAAAATAATAAAAAAAATGTAACGAATAGAATAAGATGGTTCACAAAGTGTGATATTAAGCAGTTTCCCACACGTGTCACTCGAAAAACACCATAAATGTGCGTTAGAATTGTTTATGATTCAGACTCGCCATTATTTGGCTCTTTCTTGTTTTTTTTCTACAAAAATATTATTGTATTATACATAGTTTTTCTGTTTCAACTCCATCTCCGACTTCAAGGAACATAACGTATTCAGAAGGTAAGTAAAAAACAAAATATCATATCGACTGTGTAAATGAAAAAGAACGTAACCCACAGTTTTTTCAAAACAGTTTTTTTTCGATAATCACAATGTATCCAACTTGATACACGTTCTATCAAAAGAATGCAAGCTGCAAATGCCAGTTTAGTATTTAAATTCAGCTTTTAAGTTTGAAAAAGATGACCTTGTATAAAATTAAAACCAAAAAAAGACTCAAATAAAGTTTTTTCCTAAACAATGTCTTTAATTGATATTAGATTATGTCGATTAAACATCAGTTTAAAAGTCTCCGTGCACTTCAAGGTTGTGTGTAATTCATAATTTGCATATGGCCCAAAATCATCAAAATACGTCTTCTGCGCATCCTGTAAAATTTGATATGTATGGATTACGTCCTTTTTCCTTTACACAGTCGATATATTATTATTAAAATTCACACGAATTATACCAATTAAAGTACGTAAAAAAATAATAGCTACCCTTGATTTGCTGTCCATCTTTCAAGCCGTCAACACTTAAATACTCAAACACTCATGTATCAATTAATCATGTAATGCTTTGTCATATTTATCTACCTACAAAGTATTTTTTATGCCGTGCCTTCTCCATATTTGGAGTATAAGGCCTCTTAATAAAGGTATATCAACAGACGTTTTTCTACGAGAACTGTTTGTTACTCAGTCGCTCAACCTCTCTTTTTCGAAGAGATTAGTAGGTATAGAAGGATAAGGTTACGATAGGACTCGTGGTAAGCTAATCGCTCGTGTTACACGCCCAGTTATTAACGGATCGGAAAGGGTGAATTGAGGGAATTTTTAGACATCACAAGCATCCTTTGATCAGGAATAGAAAAACCGACTAAAAAAATGCTGTTCGTACGAGGACTCGAACCCGTGAGATCTGGCACGGTAGTCCACAACGCTAACCACTGCGCCATAGAACCCGAAAAAATTATAAAGCGCATTTTTTTTATTATTTTAATATTACAAAAAGAATAAATACTTGGGCTATCATAGATATAATCAAGTGTAAATTTTTTGAATCGATTTATTTTTAATGTTTTTTTTCAATAAATATGTATTTTTTTTGTTACATAGTAATAAAACTTTACCTTGCAACTGAGTTAAAATTATCTCACAAGATATTGTTCAGTCTTTTTTAACGGGGCGTACCACTAAGACTTGGATGCTCTCCTGTGGGTGTTTTAAAATTCTGAAAGATTCTGTGAAAATTCAAGTGACTTAGTGCACATTTCAATGATTCAATAATATAATAAGTCATCTCTGTCAGCCCTTAAGTGGCAACTGCTTTAATTTTTTTAGATAGTATATCTGAGTCACATTTCATTTAAACTTTTTTTTTTGGTCGTGCTTTGAATGATTCTATTGAGATTAAAAATGTTACGACTTCACTAAAGAAAAATTGTTCTAAAACTGTATCACTCAGCTTAAGGACCAGCTTAAGATTTATTACTTGAAATATTTAGAATTAATTTTATCTACAATATGTTCAGTTTGTTATTATTTGTATCCAGAGGCGTTGAGAGCCAGAAATCAATCAGAACTGGTCAATTCCATTGATGTCAGACAAAGATAAAAAAGAAAAGCTCCAGCACGTGGCGGATGGGTGATCAAATAAAAACCTTAAAAAGATCATAAGATAGATAAAAAAAATAACATAAGACTGTGTACATAAAAGTATTTTTGAACAAAGCTTTGTCTACTATGAATTATTTATATTAAGACTGTGTTAAAGAATATAGTTTTTTTTTGTAATTAAAAAGTTTTGCATCATTTTTCTCGTTAAGTATTCATCAAGCAAGTAAATAAAAAAATAATTAATTGCAAATATTTGATGTAACCTAATCAAATTTGATTTAATTTGACTGAAAATAATTCAGAATCACTTTGAGCGACTCACATCTTTGTCGAGTATTTTTTTTTATATTTGTTAAAATATATTTGTTAAATATATTTGTTAAATCTTCTTTCGTCAGATTACTCTACTTGATAGGGACTATTTATCACCATAGATTATTCTTCTATTTAATTTTTTAACTGTGTAAACATGATTTCACTGTGCCATAGAGTTTTTTAATTAGGTTTTTTAAGCAAAACATTTACTATATCCCAGCTTTACGTTAAAATATATTATTGAGAAAATTACTCATGAAACAACGTCTTTGTAAAGTGTGATAAAAACTTTTAATGCATTACACACTTTTTCTCTGAAACTATTGAACTTATAATGAATACTATAATAAATACTTACTTAACCAATAATTTTAATGAAATTCAAATATAGATTAATTATGTTTAGTAGTTTACTGTAAAAAAAAAATGTGTTACAATGCCTGCTCTGATTAGAGTTGCCCGGTGTCCCAGATTGGCCAGGATTGTCCCGGAATTGGAATCGCTGTACCGTATCCCGGATAAGTACAAAATTGTCCCGGAAATTTAATGAAAACTATTTAACTTCGATTCGAAAGTCTCGGAAGAGCTAAAAAACGTCATGCTGGTATTTTCGATTCGAAAGTCAGCAAATCGGACAAATATCTCGAATTCACTTGCAAGAAACTTGGCAAGCCTAGCTCTGATACTGTAACCCTATCTTAACAAAAGTAATTATGCAAAAACTGCAATTTAATCATTTGCTGAACCTCACATTTTCGGAGAGGGTAAGGATAGCAAGATAGGGCTTTGGCAATATCAGTTATTAGCAAACTACTCCTCATTTTTGGGATCTAGTAAGATGGAGAAAATTTTTGTCATTACAGACATCCATTGCCATAAAACTTTCCGTAATGTACTAGAACCCGTCAATAGTGCATACAAAACCAACCAGTACATGCCAGCAATGAAGCTTGTTCATTTTTTCCGTCACATATAAGTAAACAAAGTTGTTTGTAAGCCTTGCCAAAAAGAGAGCTAGAAACGTATTTTGAAAACGAATTTGTAATATGTATTGCTATATTACGACATGAGCTATTTATTACACTCAACATATAATATTAATTGTTAACAAAAAAAATACAAAGCTATTAAATTCAGTTTTTTATTACAAAATTAATTTCCTGAAAACAACAAGCTGTTATAGTTGTTTCACATCTTTAAGTTGTACAGTATCAAATGCTAGCAGTCCGTTTCTGAATCTCGGTATATTTGATAAACTATTCCCCAATACCTAAACTGCATCTCCGAAGCGTTATAATGTAATGCATTATTAGAACATCAAAGTTTCCGAGTGTCCTACAAATTTCAAATGCATGAGTTCACACCGACAATTATGCAATATCGCTAAGTGCACATAGTAACACTTTCTCATTTAACACGTGAAGCTCGGAGTTGCGTTTTCGCGTAATAAATTATATGTGTTTTGAGTCCGGGAACGTGTTTTCACGAGTCTAGTGGTCGGAAAACTAATTAGTCAACTGAACCAAATATCAACTTTACAACAATTGAAATTTCTTTTAAGGATCAATTTTTTTTTAACTCGCGTGGCTCGGAGACTAGAAAAATACTTCTCTGCCGATGGGGGTCGTTTAGGGACTCCAGTGGTTTCCTCATTATTGCCCTTATTCTTATGAATTAAAAAAAAAAAAAGACTAAGGGCTTTAAAATATCTCTCTGCATCATTCCTCATACATTTTTTTATAAAAATCCGTGGTTTTTTAATAAATAATCATATTTTAAGTTGCGCGTAAAAAAGACGCCATTCCAGTACAAACATGAACTTGCAACTAACGCGTTCAGCCCAGTTAGGAAGGTAGGTATATTGTTTTGCTTGCAAGCAAATTTAAAGGATTTTTTTCTCACTTTAAAAAAACGGGTATGAGGGTCATAGAAAAATATGAGACTCAAAAGGGGCTACGGGCACAAAAAGGTTAAGAAATTATGCTCTAAGCGTTTCCTCGAATACAAAAAAGTCACGTGGCTTAATGTTGGTTCAGCCCATCTAACGATTTCATTATGAATAACAATATTTTACTCAAAGATAAAACGAAGAAGAAATATAATCAGTTTTTTTTTCAAAATAGTTCCAATGGTAGAATTCTATCTTTGCTTTCGACCCCTTCAAATAAGCCTTGTAGAACCTGCAAGGTGTGTGTTTAGCTAAAAAAGCAGCTAAAGATTTTGTACCAGTGTAAATGTCATTTGGCTATCCATAACAAAAAAAAAAGACGACACTATCATACAAAATTGAATAATTATACTATTTCAAACAATCAAAAAGTGTTTAATTTCATTTGACTCAGTAGTTTTACAGTTATAGTATTTTTGGAAAACTCAGCAGAAAAAAATCTAAAAACATTAATTTAACAAAGAGCTCACGCGTGCCCCTCCGAGCCCTTTTTGGCATATCTTTTGTATAAGTATCACAATACTTATGAGGTACACAGACTTCCACCTCTTGGCGAAGGCGCCCTTGCAGCACGGTTTAAAAGCATAATACCATATAATTTTAAGAACGTGTATTGACACAAAGGTTATATGGGCATTTTTTCCCCCATGTCTGCTCTCAATGTGGAGCATATGGCCTCCTAATGGAGATATCTTAACATTTTTTCTACGAGAACTTATCTTTTCCAAGGGGATTTGAAGTTATAGAAAGAAAAGGCTAGGACAGGACTAGTGGTTAAATAATCGCTCTCGCTACGCCCAATTATTGAAGGACCGGAAAGGTGGGAGGGAAATTAAGACATCACAAACACCCATGCATTCTAACAGAAATCGATAAATAAATCGATAAAATGCTGTTCGCACTGAGATTTGAACCCGTGAGGTTCGACACAGAAACCCACAACGCTAACCGCTGCGCCATAACCGATTGTTTTTTTATGGTTCTAGCAAAAATTGCACTTCGTATCCAATATCAATTGACAGTATGATTTTTTTCTAGTATAAAATTACGCATATTAGAGGGTCAATCGTGAGTAATTATAATACATACACAGAATATTTTCAGGTTTTAATGTGTTAAGTGCATCAGTACCAAACGTTTTCTGTGAGATAAAACTCTCGGCATGTAAAGACGTACAACTTCACATTTCCGACACAAAACTTATCTCTGGCTTGGATTTAACGAATAACGGATGAACATCCATTTTGAATTTTTTTCTAACGACAATCGTAAAACATAATGGCCGATTGAGCATCATTATCCGCCGTTAGTGGCGTTATTTTTTCACCTTTTGCACAATCGTTAGAAATCGTTTTGATATGAGAATTGAGATGATTGTACAAAAATATGGATGATGCGTGTTTTACATATGACAAGATGTGATAAAAATTCAGATTTATTTGATGTACAACGAGGGTATTTATTAGGACAGTGGTGGGGAACCTTTTTATTATCTAAAGGTCGCATTCATTTTTCTGATTCGACATGAAGGCCGCTAGGGAATCTTTGGCCGGAAACAATTTCATGTCAATTTTTAAAGCTCAGAAATTTGCGGATTTTCCAAAATGACCAGCGTGGGACTTTTTTTTAGGTCTTTCAAAGATTTTAAAATCGAAAATTCCAAGAATTTACGAAATTACAAAAATTTACAGAATTACAGAATTCGCAGAAGGCCATACCAGAGTAGCCAAAAGGCCGCAGGTTCCCTACGCCTGTATTAGAGTATCCAATCCCGATCATATAGTCGACCCCGGGATTCGCGGATAAATATTTTTTCATTATCTGGATCCCTGAGTTGATTATTTACCATAGTTTTATGTACATATTATGTATTTATATAGCCATAATTTCAATGCAAATATCTGACATTACAGATTACGACCGACAAAAAATTGCTTAAAAATGTTTCATCGAAATTAAAATTGTAATACATATTAAAAATGAACTACGCCCTAAGCATAAATAACATGCCGGAACACCGTATCCATATTGTTGTAATGACGTATCTGTTTTTGTCAACAATATAAGCAATTTTCTTTTTTTTTTCAAGGAAGATTAATAAATAATACTCGATTTTTTCCAACGTAAGCAAAGAAGAATATAATGGCGCAGATATTTTTTAGGGAGTTTTTTTCTGTCTCAAATAATAAAGAAAAATTCAACATAACTTGCTATGAAGTAAAATGCATCATTTTATTCATAATCTAGTTGTTTTTCTGTAAAAGTGTACAGTGGAACCTCTCATAACGAGTTTAATTCGTTCCAGATTCTTACTCGTTATGTGAAACACTCGTTATGCGAAACAATTTTTCCCATGTAAAACAATGTAAAATACAATAATGCGTACCATGCCGAAAATAAAATCAATTTTTATATTTTTAACGTTTATCAAAATAAAATTACATACTTATAAATTTTAAGTGTAACAACTTGGAATGCGATTTCGATTTGCAAAAAAAACAATATAATGATCGACTAGTTTATTAGTATGAATTTATGACAAATAATTCTTTTTTACGAGACAACTTTCTACAGACATTCGTTTTCGCCGACGCTTCAAAATTTGGTAAAAATGTGATACAGCATTGTCATTGAATAAATTTGTAAAACGCATAGCCACCCTTGTTAGGGTGATGCTTCTCAATGTACGATGCAACAGTTTTCTATGATTTTAGCATTTCTCTTATTGCGCCAGAAGATTGTTGATCCGCTACTTCCTCCTTCCTCACTAACAAACTCTCCTCCAAAACTTCTTGCTGTGAAAAACACTGTAACTCTATAAGCTCTTCGGTGGTCAGCACTTGACTGTACTCTTCTACATGCTCATCAATATCGTTGTCATCCACCCAGTCCCATGGTATTAGAGTGGACACTCACAGGTGAGTGACGTGAAGATAGGGCTTTGTCTTTCTGCGTCACTCGTTATGCGAAATGTCGCTCGTTAAGGTAATACTTCTTTCAAAATCTGTTTTGCTCGTTATGAGAATTACTCGTTATAAGAGGTGCTCGTTATGAGAGATTTAACTGTATTTAATAAAATACTAATATGTTCTATATCATAACCAATTGTACCATAAAAAATATCGGATTTTTAATACCAAAATATTATGTTTGATATTACTATTTTGATTGTTTTTTTTTATTTAATTTATTTATTTTTGAATTTATTATATCCACTCAATAAAAACATAGTAATACTGATAATGTTCTGCAATTTGTTTTTTATAAATAAACGCAAAAATACAGTAAAACCCCAAATAATGTACTCAAAATACATGTTATCCACTAATTAAGTTTATTTTCTACAATCTTGTTGCATTATATTACAACTTATACGATTTTATCTCCCACAATTTCAGTCTGAAATATTTAAAATGAAAGGCATCTATAGCCATCTTGCTAACATTGTAGACTACCAATGTAATTTATTAATCTATACAGCTTTGTTTGACCCTCATGGATATACATTGTTTGATAAAGTAATAAATTGCACAAATAATAAATGATAATTTTATTTTGATTTTCCAAACGAGATTGTTTTTTAAATCAGCTTTTATTAGACATTCATAGCTAATTAAATGTTAAAATAGAAACTATCAACTAGAGAATTATTAAAAAAAAGTTTATCTTAATACATGTTTTTGATTTTGTTGACGTTGAATAAAATTTTCATAAATTAATAGTGCGTTTAGGTTAAATGCATTTTTTTATTGAAAAAAATAGGAGTTCACCGCTTAAGCACGCTACTTGCGTCCTGTTATTTGTTTACAGATAAATTGTATTGAAAAAGAATAATAAAAAATGCTTAACTTAACTGCGATTTTTTATCAAACTACTTTGGTTTTATCAAGTACAAGAATTTTTGTAAAAACGTAATTTTATTATTTGTTTTTATTAAAGGGTTCAGAGCAACGTTCCCTCTAAGCCGCACAGCAGTTGGGAAGTCCCCGCGCACTCATTCCAGGTTGGCGCGCACTACAAGACAGTTTGTTCAATTAATATTTGATCGGTCCGCGCAGCCTTTGAAATTTCCGCGCAGCTTACCTCTTGCATTAGGGAACATTGGTTCAGGGTAGATCGCTATACTCACCTTTATACAATAGTCAGTTTATGTGACACATTTTTTGTGATGGTGACATCTATTGATAAAAACTTTTTTAATTAATACGTAGATAATTTATAGTATGCATATATATTTATGGTATTAATAAAAACACAATATTCCTTTGTACTTTATTCCAATTTATTTGATAGGTCAGGACCGGTTTCGCTCATTACGAGCATTGTCAACTAATATTTATGGTCAGTAAAAAAATCGTATCTTTTTTTATTATATGGCTTTAAAAACAAACCTTTAACTAGATTTTTTTTTAAGTAAATAGATGTTTCGTGGAAACAAAAGTTTTAAAAACATTTGAAATGATTTTATAAATATATTTTTAAAAATTAGTAAATTAAAATATGAACATCATTAATTTTACTTTGCAAAAGTTCCAATAATTGAAACTGTCGTCTTCTCCAATTTACATAAACGTATTATCAACAACACCATCAGACGTTTCAAAACAATTTCAACCAAAACAAATATAAACAAAACACAGAATATCCATTACTCTATCATGAGAAATTTCAATCATTAATGCGAAAGTTGTACTTAGTACCTTTCAAGAAACCTGTTTCGAATTAGAGCTTTTCGCGACGTCACAATAAAGATCACATACTTCATGCGAGCTTTCTTTCTACGATCCTCAAACATTTCGTATACTATTACTTTTATTTATCATGTCCTTATTAATGTCCTTATAAAAGTGTCATTTTCACAGAATATGTCAATTGTAATTCACTGTAAAGTTTGGAATGGCTAGTAGTTAACTAATTAACATTAGATATGATAGATAAAAAATCATCGACATCGATTCTTTTACATACTCACGAGTCACTCAGCATTAGGGCATCCAATCCCGGGATCCCGTTCAATTTTCTGATACAGAAATTCCGGGATTGACATGGTCGCGATCTCGGGATTTCGGTATTGAGAAATTTTGAGCAAATCCCAAAAATTGATAGGATTTTAGAATTGGAAGAGCTAAAACATAAAACGAGAGGGTAATAGTATAGCGAATTGAGGATTTCAAATTCCTCGGTGAGCTAAAAAAGAAAATACGACTTTCAAAGACTTTAAAATTATACACGATTTCACGTTGAGTGCCCGGGATTGAAAATTAGTCAATCAACAATATAAACTGATAAATAAGAAAATATAATGTTCATTATCGAGAACAAATAAATAAAAATAACTTTAAAAATCATTTATTGATATATTAGTTATTATAATTAAACATTATCGTTTGTTAAGTGTGAGATTTTAAAGGAAACTAGACTTTTCAAGACAAGGAACATGCTAGATTGTGGATCAAATCATGACGTCTAACAGCCAGGTCCATGAACATGGATCTTTGTTTTTCAATTTCCATTGCTTATTTATTTTATCAGCAAGACTTTCTTTCAGTGTAATAACTTTTTCAACGAATCACGCCGTGCAATTATTAGCAGTGGAGACTTAGCAAAAAAAAGCTTACACGTTGCAAAAATTTCAGTTTTTTCTATGACTTTTACTGGCACAGCAGTCTGAGTTGATTCTCGGTTGCCTCAACTAATTTCCTTCACTCCAGTTGGACATCCGTCTTATGACACTTCATGCATCTAGCAGGCGTAGGAAATGTGAGACCTATTCTAAATTATTCTTAAATTTTGAATCGTTAAAATTATGTACATTCACACAAATTTTGTTACTTACGACACAGGTTTCGCCTTTCGGCATCTTCAGGCGTGCAAGTGCACGGAAGTACGGATGAACTGGAACTGACGCTTAGTAAATGAATGTTTCGTGTTTATATAAGAAATAAATTTATCATTGAGCTGAAAGCCATTGCTGGTGAAAAGGATTAGCCCAAGGAATGCCCACAGATTTGAATGGTGAGTAGTTTTAAGAATTGTATTTATTTTGTTTGTTGGAAAAGGTTTTATGACTATATTTATATAGGATATAAAAGTGGAGAGCCCGGCATGAACGCCTGAAGATACCGAAAGGCGAATCCCGGGTCGTTAGTGACAAAATTTGTATGAATGTACATAATTTAAACGATTCAAATTTAATAATGAAATTCCACAAAGCACCTTCAGTCGAAATCTTAAATTACGTATGTGTACTTTAAAAAAAATCCTAAACTCGCACACTTAAATGATGTCAAACACGTCTCCGTAAACAAAAAGTGTCATCTTTAACTGAATAAAAAAAAGGTAATTGATATTTTAATGAGCTTAAATTTAAACATGCAAAAAGAAATGTTGAAAAGGCCAGGGCTTAAGTAAACAAGCTTTACTCTCTAGATTTATTGTCTAGAGAAAGACGCTGTATGTATTTCGCCAAGTCTCCCTCAATCAACTCCAAATTAATTCGCTTGTACTTCTCGCACACCCAAAATAGATTAAAGCAGAGGATTACTTTACTGCGTGAATAATTAAAATAAGCGATAAATGTTTGTAGCATATTAATACAGCCAGGTACCGTTTTGTTGACACGCAACTTAACGTAATAAGTTAATTTAATAATAATTGGGGAGATAAGGGCGTAACTTTATTACAAAGGTAAAGATTTTCTCATCTTATTTGGCGCTATACGACATCTTAATCTATCGTCAGTTATACTTTTGAATGTCCTAGACCAGTGGTCTCCAAACTCAATAAGGATGTGAGCTACTTTCAGAAATTGAAATTGTCTGGTGAGCTACCAATATATATTCCTTCTTTATAGTTTTTTGTCACGGGCCCTTATCGTAACATACATAATACTATTTTATTACTTAAAATAAATTAGAACATCAGATTTTCTAATAAAACATCAATTATTTATTTTTAAACAAAATAATAATTGAAAAATAAGTGTGAGTAAAAATAAATATAAAATAAAAGTGAAAATAATTTGTAATAAGAATGGCATTCACTTTCATCCACATTGTTTTCAATTCAATTTCACTTCCATCCGAATGCAATTAACAAGATGTACATCTGTGAGTCTGTTTCTATATTTACTCTTTACCACTTTCATAGAAGAAAACGTTGATTCACATAAGTAGGTAGAACAAAACAATGCCTTCATTTGATATTTTTTTTATTTTCGAAGTTCAATGATAAAATTTTATAGGCAAATATAAATTTAATTATAAAAATTTTATAAAATATCCTACGCGAGCTACCAAAGAAGCCTCGGTGAGCTACTGGTAGCTACTGGTTCTAGACTCAGGAGATATTTTAAACAATTTCAGTTTAAATTTGTCAGTTGCAATATTTCAATTTCTAAATTCTTTCGCTCAAAAATCGACATTGATTTTTAATAACTGTAGTAACTAGTCTGTCATAATAAGCACTAAAGTACTCAAGGTTTTACCCATCACCACCAAATACGACTTCACACTTTTCTTACAGTGTGTATTCCGCAGCGTAACACAGTTTTGTACGTTTCATATTTTTCCAGGAATGCCTGAAGATATTTTTTTGTGGCATAGTTACGTGCACTATAATCTGCAGAAAGTTGAATAAAATTTGATTTTGTGAAAGAGCTTTTATGAATCAAGTTCCATTCGCTTTACATAAGACGCCATGGCCTCTTTTAATGCCTTGTGATTTTTCCTAGATGCAAATCTGACTGATTTTTTCCGTTCGTTGTTCATGTCAGGAAATTCCCAAAGGAAGTAATCAGCGTTCTGAATAATATTGATGCATTTAAAGCTGGGGCTATCTACAAACCGAGAGGTAAATTACGACTCACAATATAAGGGTTGTTAAAAGCTTTTTTTCCAAAATCATAAATATTGATGTTAATCCTCGTTAATGCAGCAAACACCTCTTTTTATATCACACCATCAATTAAACACAGTCTTAAATCAAAATTTGTCATTTTACAGGAGAACCATTTGAAGTTTTTAAACCTTTATATAAATACCAAAGACGTTAAAATGTACAAACTTGTTTTTATTAATAATACAGCAGTGGTTTTCAAAATATATTTTATACTCCTCACTTTGAAAAAATGATAACTTCTTGCCTTTTCATATTGTATTTAATATAATAATAAAGACACGTTTTAATTAGGGTATAGAAATATGTTTAACTGTTCGCGCCTCCCAATTTTAAAATCGCTGTTTTACATGGATTTTTTCATTATTGACTCCGTTATGTAACCGAATGAACTTAATTATATTTCTTAGACATTATTTGAGCTCATATTTATTTACTAAAAGATATTAACCATCGTTATATGTTAAAAGATTTCTGTAGACACATTAACCGAATTCTAAATCAAAATTTTCAAACTATTTTTAAAGATGTATTTGGAAAATTTTGTCTGGAAAAGAAACTGTAACAATTGCAGAATACTTCTGGTAACTCTAATATAACTGCATTTTCACTTTCTGTTATAGTTATTTAAAAAAATATTTCGGTAGCATAATTATAGTATAGTTATAACAGGTTCAAAATTCTCTCGATCCCACTTTCCTTAGCCAAATAATCCGAAAAAAGACAAAACAGGCAATAGTCCTAAGTCGAATAACTCCAGTAAAAAAAATCTATTTGCGTACTTAATCACTCAATATATTTTTTGGTATAAGTAAAATGAAGTAAAAATTATGAATAACTTTCATTGAAGCATGGTATCAAAAATAATGTTTCCGCCCGGGATCGAACCGGGGACCTTGTGCGTGTGAAGCACACGTGATAACCGCTACACTACGGAAACAGCTGATATGGTTGCCAAAAGTATTTAATATGAAGTATTTTATGTTGAATGCATTTACCACAATATCATTTAGTAAAGTGACCAGTCCGTACAAATAATTTATTAAATCGATGCTACAGAATTATAATTTTATTAGAGACACGTATTTTAAGAATCTATTTTTGTCAATTTATTTTTTTTTGTTTAACGTTTCGGCTTAGCTTATGTTTTTGTTTGACTTTAATTTCAAATAATAAACAATCCAATAAATTTGACGAAAATTTATACACACAATTTAAAGGTCACAAAAAAAATACTAGCTAAATAATAATACAGAAAATGACAAAAAAGTTTAGTAATTGAAAATATGAGGAAGAAAAAAAATATAAATATAAAAATTGAATATCAAATTAAAATCTATTAAAACTATACTTGGACCATGTTTTTAAAGATGCTTAATGCAACAATCGGTTACAATTAAATTATATTTGCTGAAATATCTTTCAGCATCCACACAATTGGGACCAAATTGATCGAAGAGCAGTACAATCAAACCCTTCTTATTGAATACAACGCAATTTCATTTTGTAAATTTGGCCAAAATTGACTGTGTTGTTTACCTCTCAGGTACAAAAATATACAATGAAACCTCTCATAACGAGTTTAATTCGTTTTAGAAACTCACTCGCTGTGTGAAACACTCGTTATGTGAAACAATTTTTTCCATATAAAACAATTTAAAATACAATAATGCGTTCCATGCCGGAAAAAAATCAATTTTTATGTTTTTAACGTGTATCAAAGTAAAATTACATACTTATTAATTGTTAAAGAGCGTAACAATTTAGAATGCGATTTCGATTTGCAAAAAACGATAAAAATTTACCAGTTTATCATTTATGACAAATAATTAATTATTTTTTACTAGCAGACATTTGTTTTTGCCAACGCTTCAAAATTTGGTAGAAATGTGACAGCATTATCAATGAATAAATTTGTAAAACGCACAGCCACCTTCTCATTAGGGTGATGCTTCTCAATATACGATGCAACAGTTTCAAATGCTTTCAGCTTTTCTCTTATTGCGCCCGAAGATTGTTGCTCGGCTACTTCCTCCTCCTCCACTAAAAAAATCTTCTCCATAATTTCTTGCTGTGAAAAACAATTTAACTCCATAAGCTTTTCGGTGGTCAACTCTTGACTGTACTCCTTCACAAACTCAACAATATTGTTGTTATCCACCTCCAGTCCCATGGTATTGGCCAAAGATACAATCTCGTTGACTGTAGACTTCACAGGTACTGTTTCAAACCCCTCAAAATCACATCGACAACGCTCCTTGGCAAAACTTCTTCCAAGCTGAAGTGAGGGTTCTCTTGGTAACCCCTTCCCAAGCCTTGTCAATCATCTTGAGGCAAGCAACGATGTGAAAGTGATCTTTCCAAAACTCTGCGTTACTCGTTATGCGAAACATCGCTCATTAAGAGAGCATTTTTTTCACAATCTGTTTTGCTCGCTATGCGAATTACTCGTTATAAGAGGTGATCGTTATGAGAGGTTCCACTGTACTTTAAAAAAAGCGCTTGCAAAAGATAGCGCACTATTTTTTTATTTTATTTTTATTTAAACTCGTTTCGTCTTTTGTCTTCGAAAACTCAAATGCAAAAGCACCCCACAAATATACAACTTTAATTGCATATAGTCATAACAATTCATACGAAACAATGTCACTCGATGGTTGTCGAAAACTTTCTCAAAAGCTCAAAATTTACCCTGCCATGCAGCCACTGTATTTTCGTGCTGTGTAAACAATGGAAACTATTGTATGGAATAAAACAAAGAGATTTGCAATGAGTGAAAATGCAAGCGGCGTATATAACACTACTGAAAATAGATTTGCTATTTGAAAATTCAAACAAAAAAAATGTATGAAACAAAAATTTATATTGCACGTGAAGTAAAAAGATTTATGTGTTTTTTATAGCTTGTAATACATATTGAAGTTTTTAAAGTTAATTTTACCTAGACACTAGAAGATTATTTGGTTTTTACATGTTTTAATATCTAAACATTTTAAATGTGATATTTCTTCAATTTAAATTATGTTTACTAGGGAACAGTTTTAGTTGAAATTATTACAATTAATATTTACTTTATTAGACAAGTTAATGTATGAATGAAGTAGTTAGTGTATAAACTCACTGAAAAGTGTTAGAAAAATTAGAAATAACATTGCAGTTAATGCTATGTTACTACACTGACAAGCACTAGTCAAAGTAGAAATAAAATTACCGTTAAGGTAAGGTAAGGTAAGATGTTAAGAATAGATGAAGGATGAGAATGACGAATAACATGTTAAATTGTTTGAGGTTGTGTAAACTAAAAAGGTATATTTGAATTAATATGCATATACATAGTGTTAAAACTCTTTATACATAATAAAAAAAATGTTCTATCAAAGATAATATAAGCCAAATCTCACAAGATACAATTAAAGAAAATAAGTTCCACAATATGTATTTTTATCAAATTAATAGCAAAGATGATTTTGTGGTATAAATGTATAAATACACTTTTAGGATGTTCACTTTCAATACTTTGACAATGCTCGCAATGAGCAAAACCGGTCTTGACCTATTAAATAAAGTGGAATAAAGTACAAAGGAATATTGTGTAAATACACTACCACCAAAAAAAATATTTTTCACAGAAAAACGTCAAATATGTAAAAGTGTTCGCAAATTAATAAAATAATTCATATTTTTTTAACCGTGTTCGAATCGTCAAGATGTTGAGCATTGCTTTTTAAAGATGTATTTAATATGTGCTACAAAATTAATTTCTGAACCGACAAAATTAATTCAGATAAAAAACATCCACCTCGTTCATTAAAAAACGAAAAATAAAACCCTTTTTCGCTTTAAATTTTAAATGTGTTGTTCTTTGCCAAACGTTCAAGATATGGACATATTCAAACTTTCAAGGCACGGAATTTAATAATTAATAAATTATATCGAAGATTCTAACCACGTTTTGTATTAAGAATGTCGACAGCAGGGTGGAGTGTTAAATTGCAATCTTACATAGCTTAGTATTTTTATATCTATGAAGAATTTTGTGAAGTAAAATTGAAAATATTCTTTTCTATTTTGATGAGTTGAGAAACCTCAATATTGAGTTTTGATCAAAAAATATATATCTACTCGATTTTCTAAAAATTATATTGGCATTTACTTGGTCGAACTTTACTATAAGGTAAAAAAAAAAAAAAGTTTATTAATATCTACAAATATTATTTTAAATAAAGATCATAGCTATTTCGGCTTATGCTCTCATCAGAACTATGTTTAAACTTATATTGACTATATATATATACAGGGGTGGGCTAGAGAGGACTCAGAGTAGCTCGCGCGAGCCCTTTGTCAAATTTAACAATTTTAATACGTTAATTGAGACGTCGAGTTGCTAAGCCCTCTCTCGATGTGTTTTAAGTATTTATCAGTGGCGGCCGGTAAGTGAGGCATTGGAAATCGATAACTAATTAACACGCTTCGACAGTAAATACATGAAGAATTTAAAAGGAGTGAATGGTATAAATGTTATGTTTGAATATTATTTCATGAAATATAACCGCTCCTGCATATACTAAGGGTGCATTGATCCAATACCACATTGACCGACCGTCACTGGTATTTATAGTGATTGGAGTGTTTTAAAAGTTACTCTTTATCTTCCAGGATACAAATAAAACTGTATCGCACACTGTGAGTGCGACGCCTGATTGGTGAGTTATGTGTGAAGGTTTTGCCAATCGAAATTTTTGTGAAGAGCGGGTTTTGCGAGGCGCATCAATATTTATGTTCATTTTTATTTTTTGTCGAAACACAATATAATTTGCAACTCTAAATTTTAAAAAAAATGATAGCATTTTCCATAGAGCGCTGAACTGCATTCATAACTAATTTTCATCAAAAATCGGCCAGAGCGGGTTTTGGAACATGGCGTCTCAATTATCTGAGACGTTTTCACTATCTTAGTTTACTTTATTTTTTCAATGACAGTTAGAATATTAAAAAAACTCATCCACATCTTTTATTCGTTGGTATGAAGTTATGTTACAAAAATAAAAAAACTTCTGCCTTACTCTTGAGTCAAAACAGAAAACTGATTTTCCATTGTAAATCAACGCGATATTACAATATCAATTTCTTTACCAAAGAAAATTTCACAAACATTTATTTTTATACAGTCATAAAGTAAGAAAACTCATCTATTTAATGGTAAAGAACGTTGTAAATTTTTTACGATACCATCTGAACGCCACGAAATCTGAAAATCATTTTTTTAGATAACGCATAAATTTTCAGCTTAGAGGTAGTAATATTTTTTTACGTTTAATTACCTGGATTTGATTTTTTGTTTTCATTAAAAACTTTAAAAAACCAACATTCATTTCACTACAATAAGCACTTATTGGTTTTCAAAAATCAGTTATGAAAAATCAACTTTTTAATTTAATTGGCGGCATGTTTTTTTCACTATGGTGAACCGATTTTCTAAATATATGAGAATTAATATTATTTTTTTGTTATCAAATATAAAACATGAACATGTTTTCTTTATGAAATATGTAGTTAAGTGGTAATTTCACATCAATGAATGCGTTGAAAACATTAAATAAAGATCGATTTGAAAATATTTTTAAATACATATTTCTTAACAAGGAATGACAAACAAAATTGTATTGTAGTTATATAAATATTTCTTTATGTACAGTGAACTTATAAAATTGGTTTAAGCCGAGGTTTGTGAATGATTGTGATTCAAAAACCATTTTTTTGTATAAGCCCTAATTAACACTAATTACAGATAAATTCAACACACTTTCCCTCTCTGACTGACTTAAATTAGTAATCTCTTAACATCGTCTGTAAAAATCTCATGCAGAAACTTAGAAGCTTCACTAAGCAGTGGACAAGGTTCTAATATTTAATACTACAAACTTCATTTATAAAGAATATAATGGACTAAAAGTTGATATGATACGAATGTATAGCGACTTCTAATCATCAAGTGGTGCATACAATTTTCAATATAACAAGAAATAAATTTTATAAGACAAACAATTAGAAAATCGGTAACCCTTATTTTTGGGATAAAATATTATATAAATTAATCATTTCAATTGTAATCATTTTCAAGAGTTAATGCAATGATTTTTTTTACAACAACAATAAGCAAAAACGTGTCATTTTATTTAAAAAAACTTAGGTGAGTGAGCATTTGCATTTTATGTTGAATTAACTAATGTAAGTTGAAAATGAACAGTAGATATTAAAAAAGTCGGTCTTTTTTATTTCGTTAGTTAATAACTAAAAATATGGCTGTTTCCGTAAAAAAAAGCTTTTTCAACACAAGATAGAAAGGAAACGGATAAAAACGTTTTCTATAGCAGAAAACACGAAAATGAATTTTTAGATTCACGTTTTCCTTTTGAAACACGTTCTAAGTATATCCTCTATCGAGTATTTCCACGAAGCATTATTTGTACTGAATATTGCATTTCTATGACCTCAAATTTGACGAAACATTTTTAAAACATACAAAACTGCAACCAAACTTAAACCTGTTTAATAGATGTACTGACTTTTAAATATTGTTTATAACAATAAAGGCACAAACAACTACTTTAAGAGTAAGCATTATTTAAAATATCTGGTTGCTTTTTTCTCGATACACCATAGTGCGTAAATGCAATTTTAAATTCAAGGCATGACCGGCAGAGAGTTTTTTTCGAGACAAAACTGTCGTGAAAGGGTTGTACTAAATATTCATCTTCTTTAAAAAAAACCAAAATCAAGAATCGTTGGTTTGTTGAATCTGATCAAAAAGTAAAAAAAATGTTATTACATACTTTTTATTTTAATTAATTCATGATTTATGGTTTTAAGATTAGACAATAAGATTGTTGGTTATTAATTGTTACTGGTTTGAATACCAGTGGCGGGTCACTTTCAATTTGTGTTAAAAAAACTTGTGCTTAATTTTTTTGTACTTTGTGTTTTTGTGCTCAATTAGAAGTTCATAAATGCTCGGCATTAAGCGTGAGCAAAAATCTTTATCATTGAACAAAAAAAAAATCAAACCATCATTCAGTTTTGGTTTCCATCGATTGATTTTATTTTGTCTTAGATTTTATTTCATCCGTTAGATTCCGTATCAAATAATTATATCGACCGTGGAAAGGAAAAAAGACGTAACCCACACTTGTTTTAGACGTAACAAAACGTGTTTTTATGATTTTGGACCATATGCAAATTATAAATTATACACAACCTTAAAGTGCACGGAGACTACTAAACTGGTGTTAAATTGACATAATCTAATATTGATCAAAGAAATTTTCTAGGAAAAATCTTTATTTCAGTCTTTTTTCTTGGTTTTAATATTTTACAAGGTCATCTTTTTCAAACTTAAAAGCTAAATTAAGATATTAATTCGGCATTTGCAGCTTGCATCCTTTTGATAGAACGTGTATCATGGTTGATACATTGTGAATATCGAAAAAACCTGTTTTGAAAAAACTGTGGTTTACGTCCTTTTTCCTTTCCACAGTCGATATGTCCCAGATAAATGACAGTTCTGAACCAATAATTTGAACAGTATTACTTAATACATAGATAGTGTTGATTTTTTATTATAATTGTGTTATAAGATAATCATAATTAACTGTTGGATATAACAAAAAAAACAAAATGATTAAATCATTTAGCTACACAAATTTTGTCATAAAATTTACAGTCACGAAATACGAAACGTCTATATTTTTATGTTTATACAGGGAGATTATTTTTATTCGTTTCCAATCATCCGCATCAAAGAGTTTGCGATTCTTTTAATAGCAAACATAAAAAAATAACGATACACTCTGATTTATCATCGAAAAATATGACCAACAGAAGAAAATTTTACGACTGATAAATTTTCTTAGAGTAAATTGTGAGTGGTTTATTAAAAATGATTAATTTTTCCAAACAATACACCGTAAAAAAAAGATAATATCATACCAATGAGTTTTTAAGATTACGATTTTATATATCCTCAGCATTCGTACTTTAACTATATTTTTTCTGCATTTTGAAGATCAAAACATTTCGGATTTCTAAATTGAACCGGTTATCAAGATGATTATTAAGGAAACCAGTGTGTGCAAAATATTTCTGTATTTTGGTCAACCCTTTGATTATACTACTTGAAGATCTTTTTGTAACCTGATCTTTACCTTTAACCCAACTATTATACTAGTTTCTTGGTACTGCTGCTTTAAGACTCACAAGGGCATCTAATCTATATTCGATGGCTGAAAGAAGATCTACTCGAGTGAAACCACGAGAAGCATCATATCAGTTGACAAAAGTAGACGTTTCCTAGTTGCACATATTACATGCCCAAAAGTTGGCAATTTTTAAATTTATTTTAAAGAATATACATATAAACATTTCAGAAGTCATGAAAAATAGTAGTAAAATAAATATTTCACAAAAGGGCAGATTTTATAAATTTTATGATTACATCACCATTTACATATAAAATTTAAATGGTCCTTAGTTCAAAAGCGCAGAAGTAATCTATATGTTAAAAATCTCGTAACTATAGATCGCTAGCTGTAAGCCCGTTGACCTCAACGGGAGGATTTTTGTTCCATTTTTAAGCAGTCAAAAAATTTACTGTCGTGAAAAATAAACTACAAACCTATTTATTCGAAAAGGCGAAATCGGGGACCGACAGACAGACTGAAAGACGGACATTATCGACTATTAATATAAAGATACTGTGTGTTTTATATAAATCGCTTTTAGGCTTTTTACAGTCAAAACTTAGTGGAAAGACATGTCTACCGTTGAATAGATCAGTTGATAATGTTCATGAGTGAAATCGGTCCTGATCTTTTTCAATAAAAGTGAAAGTAGTACAAAAGAATATTTTGTTTATTAATACATTATATAAAAATGTTATATATTTTTAACTTTATGATAAAATATCCCTAGTGATTTTATACACATAATATTTTTGGAACAAGAACCCAGTGATTTCGGTTAAGGTTTGTCGAAAAATATTTTTCACCATGAAATTATGAATATGCTCATCGTTATATTACTTTTCTAATGAAGACCGTGCTTATGGATATTGCAAGCGAAAAGATTATTAACCCGTAACTTGCCATCCTAAAAAATCACGTTCCCTGCCATGATGGCATCTCAGTTTCACCATTTATTGACAGTATTAAAACCTAAGTAAGAAGCTAAAAAATATTTTTTAAAATGTATATATACTAGAATACCTAAAATGATAAATACTTTTTGACAATATTAAGAGAAATATTGAATGATTTAATGGCTCAACTATTTACGATAGTGTTATTGGCAACAGTCACAAATTTAGTATTTACAAACATCGGGCCGAGAAAAGGGAATCGAAATGTTCTGACATTTTAACCATGTACGAGATTTTTTTTTGATGTTAGCACTTGCATCAAAAAAAAAGTTTTTATGTCAAATTTGACCGTCAGCATTCTTCTCACGTTTACATTTTTCATGAGACCCTACCAAACAGGCTGCTTAGTATTCGTGCAGAAAGATACAATTAATTACCCCTCCGTGCGGAAAAGACGAGTAGAAATTACAGAAAGTGCATCAAGTACAAATGAAACAAGCTGCACAATTACGTTGTTGCATAAATGACGTTGAAGGTACATATTGCATATTAATTAAAGCTCTTTCTCACATTCCAACTATTGTTTCTTAAAACTTAACTTGAAAAAATTGAATTATAACATTAATCTGTATTATACAAGGAACAAAATATTGTTATAAATATTATTGAATAATATTCTTAAAAGGACGAGTTGCTCGCCATTGCTTAAATTGTTTCCAATTAATAGAGTAATCACCAACATATCTGATTGATTGCAGCTCATTAGTTTAATAGTTTGTAATGTTTAAAGTCATTAGTAGTATGATTATATTTGTTTGCTTTGTTTCAATTCTATAACCCCCTTCTTGCTTCTCTAAAAAGGGAAAAATCCCAATCTGATATATTGCAGCTCATTAGTATCATTGTTTGTTTGCTTTATTTTGATTATATTACCCCCTCCTTGCTTCCCTAAAAAGGAAAAAAAACCCAAAATCCATTTTGTAATTTCATAATTTAAATGTTAGAATTAATCTTGCTTCATTACTTACTTAAGCAAAGTTTGCGATAGTAAGTCTGAGGATGCCTCTGAAAGAGGCGAAACACGTGTCACAGTTAGTCGCACAATACGTGGAATAATCAAAGTTATTTTATATTAAAACAAAACATTGATTTAAGATTCAACCAACCGTGTTATTCTTATAACAATATTTATTAAAATCCATTTTTTTATAATTTTTCCACTCTCGGAAAAGGTGTGATTAAAAAGGTGACAAAGATTCTGGTTATACTTTAAGGGCAAGCTTTCTCATTAGATACAGTGAAAAAAATTATACCTAATTTGATACAAAAAACTTTTTAAAATGGCAGCCATCTTGTCTGACGTTTTATCAACACCCAAAGAAAAACTTTCAACTAACAATGCCGTAGTCTCTCCAGTCTCCGCTGTGTAAGGCAATTAAAACAAATTTTACACCATTGAACGTTTTTAGTTTTTTACGAAAGTGCACTAGAGAAATTTTCATTCCATGGAATGCTATTTAAAGTCATCGTAGCGTAAAATTTCAATGAACTTTTTGCAGCGAATGATAATTTTTATACGCCGGCGTTGAGGTGAAAACTTGATTTTTCTTCCCACGAGAGGCTATTATGCAGCATAGCCAACAAAAAACTACCCGCTTTTGAGAAACACTTTAAATGTTTTATAACGGCCAAATGTAATTTAAAGTTCTTTGAAGTATTTACACAATTTGTGAAAACTATTCAAGAAGAAAAACGTTTTAATATGTTTCATTATGAATCTGTAATTGATTAATTTGATTATTATTATTCTACTGTTTTGACAATAAAAAATGATTAAAATATATATATATACACTCTTTTGTACTATGTTTTTCATTTTTTTACTAAACCTATAACTGGTGGTGTGCTCGTGATGACCCTAAAAAAAAACTTGTGGAATTAGAAAAAAAAACATTATTATGTCAAATCTCGTCTTACGACAGGGTTCCACTCCTACCATTGGTCCAATTAATATTTTATTTGCATTAAAAACAATATTTAAAAAAATCTGCTTATTTATTGTTTAAATTATTTCTTAAGATCGATATCGGCTACGACAATTTCAACTATTTCTTTTTTTCTGTTACTAATTATTCCAAAGTTTTGGTTTGTGAGTTTTTCAACATTATTTTCTAAAAGTTGTTCAACATCTATATTTTCCTCTTCGAGATTTTTTTTGCGTCGTTAGTCGTTAATCAAAAACTGGCAGTAATGATTTTCAACCGAGAGTTGACAGTGAACACCTTAAAAGTGATATGAAGCAAAATATACTTTATAAGACTTTGAATTGATATTTCATAAGTGGCACAATTTCAAGATATGAAATACCTTTGACAGATAACAGATATTTTAAATTCATTTTTAAAAATTAAATGTATGTCATACTGCCAACTCTTTTAAGAACAAAGTATTAGTTACTTACAAAAAAAGCTGCAGTAAATATAGATAAATAAAAGATTGGTTCCAATATAGTGGTAAAAATGTGTGTTTTCAGATTTCTTTTCAGACTTCTTCGCTGTAAACTATATAATTACTTTTTCATTTAAATGATGTTTTTTTCATTCCTTAAATTTAATGTCTCACACAGACTTTTAAATATCGCGTTTCCTATTTTTTCGAAAAAAAAATTTTGAAACAACATTACATATGATTCAAATAAAGTCATGAGAGTTAAAATTTTCTGTTTTAATTATTTCCCATTATACTAGGAATCCATAAATAAATATAAAAGTTCAAATCTACTCATCTAAATTCAAATCTAAAATCCTATAAATTTACTGATTTGCTACAAATTTCTTACTCCCGAAATCGGACGGGATCCCGGGATTGGAAAGCCAACAATATTAAGTCATCTAAGAAAAATATTTTATGATCATTTGCCGCTCCCTAGGACATGCCGTTCTTAGGTAATTGCCTACGCCTATGCCCACGAGACGTCCCTGCACACACCAATGAAAAGGGTATCAATTCGCTGCGAGGGGTAGTAGGTTCAACTTTGAGTAGTATGGTAATAGGAAAAATCGAAGTAAAGTAACACAACGAATTCAGTCAATAAATATGACACTAGTGACATATTTTTCGAAAAAATCTTTTGGTTACCAAACAAATCATTTATATTCAAATATACAGCTATCATTCCATTTGTACGGCATCGGTTGGAGAATAATAATATGGTAATTTGCGGGGCAAATCGAAGGCAGATAAGGCATTTTCACACCCTCCTCTAAGCTGAGTCATCGTTCAATGTTCGATGGCGTCGCGTAAAAACACTGACTTATATTTCGTTCGCCGAAAAAAATCCACACAAAATGTCTTCGAATCAATCTCTACAATCGAACAAGATGAAGAGAAATAAAGAACAGAGACGAATCTAGTCTGGGAATGATTCGTTGAAGAATTTTCTCATTTTTCCATCTCTTACTTTGCATAACATATAAAGCGTCTGCCATTATTCATTTATCTTGAAAAGACATTTTAAATTTATACCGATGTTAAAAAGTTCGGTGCAGATCATTTGCAAAATAATATATCGTCAGATAAATAAAAGTGACTTCCAGAATATTAGGTTGAAATATCATTTGCAGATATCCTTGTTGACATAATATATTTTCGACAAAATATCAAAAAATACTTCATGATTTTTTTTTATATCGAACAAAAAAAAACATTTATTGTAATTACATAATAACATATTGTATTACAAATTGTGACACCTGTTTCGTTTTTTTATGAATATCCTTAGACTTTCTAAAACGTCTAGTTAAAAATATCAATAATATCAAAATTTGTAGCAAAATATATTTTCATGTTTCAAGAAAGAAATGTTTTTTACATTATAATTTAGGAGTTTTGTATTATATTATATCCTTAATTAAAAACAAAATTAAAGTTTTTATGGTCAATAAATCAAGCAATTGAATAATAATTGAAGAAAAAAATTGTACATACCAGATTTGAATTATTATATTTTTTTTTTTATATGTTTTGATTTTTGGAAAAGAATTTTTTTCAATCTTATTGTAAAATTTCGCGTAGAATACACACATACTTTTATGTTGTCAAAATTTGTTTATATCGCTTGTTGTAAGCAGACACGATCGCCAGGATTTTTTTTATCAGTTAACCTTTACCTTTAAGTTACCTTTTTTCTATGGACGCAAGAATGGGGCTGAATACAAAAGTTAAAAGAACTTATTTCAATAACACTAATATTGCAGCACTGAGCACACATGATAGAACAAATATTAAGCTCTCTACAAAGAGGTAAAAAAATAAGAAAAGCTATATTTATGCCTCGGTTTTGTAGTCGGATAGAAACCGAGTGGAATGAAACAAAAACATTACAAACGTTCATGCTTTTGGATACAAATACGGAAACCAATCAATAAATGAATGTTTCTATTCTGAAAGTAGAACCTGTGACTCTCTAACAAAGAAGACAAACCCCCTATAGCATTAACCAGTTGGCTATAGCACCAATTAACCATAATTTAGATGACAATGCTTAATTATTTGATTATTTTTATATCTTTCTTAATCAATTTTACCCTGGCTCTAAAGTATATTGATACGGTATGGTTTATAGTCACCCGCTCCCACTACCACTTTTGTGATGAAAATGGCAGACATTTAAAATTTGTAGCTATATTAATTGTGTTTTAATTTTGTTACCATGTAACCCGTAATATCAATTGTTTTAGTGTTTATGGCCTTAAATAGCAACATTGCTTTTCGATACCCGATGCGATTTTTGTTTCTTTCTTTCTTGCTTCTTGAGACACAAACCGAACACAACGTGTGTAGGGGACACTGCCCGGTCCTGGAATTTACTTCCAGAGACCTTAAGTTGTGAATTCACTTGCAGTTTTTTTTCTTTTGAGGTTTTTCGTCCGGGATGAAAGAACTGATATTTTTTTCCATTTCGACGAAAAATTAAAATTAATTTTGTTTCCGCGCGGAGTTTAGCATCAGTTTTCTTAATTTTTATAAAATCGTGTGAGCAAGCTAGGTCTTATAATAGTTATTGTGTATTGTATTAATTCAAAATTTTGCCTGTTCAATATTGTATGTGATTAAACCTCAGTGATTGTAAATTCCTAAATAAACTTTTTCGTAACAGTTGAGCTATGGGTTTTATTTTATTTTCACCTACCTGCTTGACGTAGAGTTCATTCAAGCTGTTATTGTTCTTCATGACTTTTATTAGTGGGGATTTATTCTTGGAGTATAACATCGTAAACAATAGTAGAAAATTCTCACATTAAATGAAACTCGCTCAAAAATGAACAACGAGTAATAATCTCTTAACATCATCTGTGAAAATCTCATGCAGAAACTTAGAAGCTTCACTAAGCAGTGGACAAGGTTCTAATATTTAATACTACAAACTTCATTTATAAAGAATATAATCGACTAAAAATTGATATGATACGAATGCTTGGCGACTTCTACTTATCAAGTGGTGCATACAATTTTCAATATAACAATAAATAAATGTTGTAAGGCAAGCAATGAGAAAATTGCTTATACATACAATATCGAGTCGTAGAGTCATACATTCACGATGTTGAATACCGTATGCATACTTATGCAACTATTTTGTAACACTTTCAGATAATTTTCACCTGGTATTTGATAGTAGCGCATACTGAAAATTAATTAAATACTAGCGGTCAAAACACCTTAATGCCACGTTGCCTAGCTCTTCGTTTCTTAACCTCTCTTCCTATTATATTTGTATGTGTGCATAGGAAGTTCAATTTAGTTTAAAACGTCGCGTTCCACACTATACACGTTAGCTTTTCAAAATAAACTTTTATCTAGCTATCAAATGAAAAATCATTTGGTAAAAAATTAAGCCGAATGGATTATGTATGTATTCGTCGTGTTAACCATTATTGTTTTTGGTGAATATACGATATCGCTCAAAAGGCAAAAATTTCACGAGCGAAATTGTCTTTCATCCTGAAAAAGAGTAACGCTTCGACGATCGCTTTCAATGAATTCACAAATGCGGTATAAAACATTCATAACCAACGGAAAATAATCACGTCACACAGGCATTTCCTTGCACTAAAATGGTCAACATTCGTTTATATTTCAGTATTAATATTCTGTTGGTGTTAGTCATTTTGACCTTTTCTCTAACTCTTTGAAAAAAGCTTTTGAGCTTTATAATGCAGCGCTTTGATATTATTATCCAAACATTTCTTTATTTGCTTTCACATAGCTATTTCTATGTCTTAAAACTTGACGTTTTTGTACGTTAAGAGTGCGTTTTGTACAGATAATGTTAATTATCAAAGATTTGTTTAATTTAATTGAGAATTCATATATTGTACACTAAAATTATTTAATGTGTTATCCACTTCGTCAATGTTCACCATAAATACACTTTTTTTGTAGTTATTCTAATTTTTTTACTAAGATTTCAATCAACATGAGAATTTTCAACTTACTAAGATAAATATTTACACGAAACCAAGAAAGATTTATATGGGAGTAACAAAAATTTGGTCGTAGTAATCTAAAGAGAATTTATAGATAATTAATTTTACAAAATATGAATAAATGACAATTGATTGTAATTGAAATGTTTAAGACCACTTACAAATAAAATTTACTTATTTTCAATCACAATTTAGTCGGAAAATTTACTAACAGTAAAGTTTTGAAGTTTCTTCGAAATTAGCAATTGTAATTTTATTAAAATAAAATTTATAAAATCACAAAAAAATAGTAAATAATAGTATAAGCAATTGTAAACATCTCGAAGAAAAATTGAAGGAAAACATATTGTTAAATCCAACGGCTTTAAATTACTAAAATAGAGTTTATCGGATCAATTTTAATTATTTCAAGCAACAAAAGAAAACAAATTAAAAATATGAATAGTTGCGAAATAAGTACAAAATTATGTTTTGTTTTTTTTAATAGTCTTTTGTTGTCCCACGATATTTTTCTTTTATTTTTCTTGTTTGGCAAGCAAGATACATTTATGAAAGAAAGTATAGCTACATAGCTATACTGTTTCCTACAAAAACATAAATATTAACATGTAAGCACGAATATATGTTTTGTGATTTTGGTCGTATAAAATTACAAATACATAATGACATTGTTTTCATATACACTATTAAAAATAAAAATCTTTAGAATCTGTTTTTACGCGTACTTTATTTCAATAATTTACTAGCAGTGACTCACGCAACAGAAGCAATATTAAGAACCAACCCCTTGAGTCCGTTATCGAAGGATTCGTGAAATGAATAATTTATTTAGCGATATTTCCTTGTCTCACTTGTGTCTAATTCGGTGTTGCTCAAAGGGTGAGTCCCTAAATATTATATTGTAAGTAATTAGTTTTTTGTAGTTATGGAAAAAAAACCAATGTAATATGCAATTAAGCAATGTATAATAAATAAACATAACTTCCTTGATTGATCTTATTACTGTCAATTGATAATAAAAAACTAAATCCATTTAATAATATAGGATATGAAATAAAAAAAATTATATGGTCAATTAAAAGTCAATAAATTTGGTGGCTTCTCGCTATTTAGTAATTTTACAGCGGGATTTTTCTGTTTAAAAACAATTATTGAATGTGGTAATTAGCATAAACTCTTACCAGTAGAAATGAAAAGTCCCATCGGCCATACCAGAGTTGGGGAACCCGCGGCCTTTTGACCACTCCGGTGCGGCCTTATGGACAATCCTGAAAAAACGAGGCATGGAGATATCTGGGAAAAAAGTATAGCGAATTGAGGATTTCAAATTCTTCGGTGAGCTTTTTTTTTTTTTTTTATTCGATAAACTTTTTTCCTTTCTGCATCACTCCGAAGACGATGTCTCCTCAATGATACAGTTAAGTTACATTTTATGATAAAGGCAATTTTATAGGTAAAAATAATAATTAGAAATATAAAGAGATACTAATAAAGGTTAATTAAATAATTAAATAATAAACACGGAAAAAAAAATTTAAATAATAATAAGCAAGAATGATAGTTAATGGCACTAATGAGACAACTTTTAATTTTGAAACAGATATAATATGATTAAGGATTGAATGGTGAGGGGCAGGGAAGGTAAACTTTTTCTCCAAAAGAAGTAGCAAATTTCTTGAAGTGAGCGAAATTTTCTGGAGATGAAACTAGATCTGGATGCCCGATAGGACCATCACGGTTATTTCTACATAACGAAAACAATATACCTCTTTCAACAGACATAATCGAACAATTCCAGAGAATATGCTCTGAATCTTGATTACTGTCACCACAAGGACAGTGTGGGTTAGGTTTGATTTTAAATTTATGTAGCTTGGCATTAAACGCACCGTGTCCGGTGATAAATTGTGAGGTCCAGTGATCCGGAGAGAGCCAGGTTGCATTCTGACGAAAAACAATATCTGGGAAAAATAAATAGGTAATTCTACCACGAAGGGACTTTGACCATCGACTTTGCCAATTAGTTAAAACGGTTAGTGAGCAGAGTTTTTTCACTTAAGCTTTTAAAAAATCTTGTGAATCCAACGGGTGAAGAGTTGTGAGACCAATTTGCGCTGGTTTCCCGTGCAAAAGGTGATGAATTGCAGCTCGTCTTTGGACCTCTAGATCCAATGGAGTAAGTCCCAGCATTACGGGAAGACATTCTGTTGAGCAAGTTCGGTAAGCTTTGGAAATAGCAAGAAGGGGAAACCGTTGTCCCCGAAGAAGTATTTGACATATTTCCTGTCGTTGGGTACACCTATATGCCCAACAACTTGCAGCATGACACGCAATACCGAGAAATATGGACTTGTAATAAAGCCGAGACGTAGGGAATGTTAACCCCCAACTTACCCTAGCCATACGTGCAGCCTTTTCGAAGCTTGTCTTAGAATTAGCTATCGCCGTTTTCACGTGGTCCAAGAAAGATATTTTTTCATCTAATATCACACCGAGGTTTCTCAAGGTTCTCTGAACTGGAACTGTGATTGTATTAAACTTAACTATTGGTTTTCGCGTCAGTGAGCTAAAAAAAAACGAGGTTTGGAGATATCTGGGGGAAAAGTAGGGTAAGGGATTGAATATTAATCAATTCCGTCGTATGTTTACTGCGGCCTTATGTCGAATCAAAAAAAATAATGCAGCCTTTAGAGAAGAAAAGGTTTCCTACCTCTGGGCCATACTGTAAATTATAGGTAAAAGATTTGATTATTGTCTTAATTTTTGATAATTTTTAAATATTGAATTTGTCTGATGACACATCATAGAGTGGTGAACACATTACACTCAGAATAGTACAACAGTGAAATAAAAAAGCTATCAGCACGAAATCTGATAATTATCGAGAGAAATAAAAAAAAATCTTCGCTTATGATTATCACCTAGTGACCCAACCACATATTTACATTCTGACTTGTGACAACGGTTAAATTGATCAAAATCTTGATCTTCCAGATAAGGAATCCAATCCCAGACTTTTTGTGAGCTCAAGATTTCGGTATCGACAATTTTTCTAATCCCGGGATTTAAAATTAAGCATAAAATCGTGTATAAATTGGGATTCGAGATTTTTCAAACGATTTCAAAACCTCTTCCGAGAATTTCAAATCCAAAATCACAGAAATTTACAAATTTTTCAAAATTTACGCCATGAGAGGTTTTTTTCCAGGATTTGCGAATTCGGAAACCCAGAAATTTGCGGAATTCCCAAAATAAACCAAAATTTTGAACACTTTTTTTTTTGTTTACCTCTCGCTCAACTTTCTCTAATTTTCTCAATCACAAGATATCGGGATCGCAGAATTGAACGAGATCCCGGGATTGAAGGCTCTTCTTCCTGCCTTAGAAACTCTTTTACTGCATGATTTATCAATATGATTTTTCCAACAGTATTTTGAAATCATATGAAATATTATTTATTGAAGTTATAAATTTATAAACATGTATGTTACTTTACGAAAAAGGTTTAATTCGACACCACAATAAAAATATAACAAATGTACCACATTTTACTTAAATTTTGTATATTTAGAAAATTGTTGTGCGTCAAACACTATTAATTTTTGCCTCAAATGTGCCCGTCACCGCAATAAGGTTAAGAACCTCTGGTGTAGCATATAAACTGATTTAAAATAAAATAGCATTTCAAATAAAGATTGTACTTTTAATTTTGACACTGATAGTTGTAAAGAAATATCTTGATTGTTTCAGTAGGTTGATATAACAAACCAGTTCGATCATATTAATTTGAGCATGATATCGTTTGATTTTTTAAAAATCGTATGGTAAGAAACATATTAGCTAGCTTTGCAATATCTAACATAATGAATAAACTAGTTCTTGGAACAATATTCAGGATAATTATTTATGTGTTTTTTTTTGCATTGATTTGGAAAGTTGCAAGAATTACGAGTAACTTATAAAAAAAGGGTCGCGAGTTGAAAGAGTTTGGGAATCTGCCTAAAGCTTTTTTTAGGTACTGGTAGGTAGACGGCACTTTTCAGAAACCAATACGAGAAGTGGATTTGGATACCGTTCCTCTTTTTAATTTGTCAAAGCGCAGCAGTTTTTGAATAACAACTTTATATCTCGTATATTTAAATCTTTCTTGAAAACGTGGAAACAAATTTTATAAACAGCTTAAAAAATGCTTATGCGAAATATCTGGGCAAAGAATCTGTTTATTTAAAAAAAAAATAGTTCATTAATATTTATTATGCAATACATCCTTTACTATAAATTGATGCAAATATAATATCTAAAATTACATTTTTTTAGCTATTTGATATTGACTGTGTAAAAGAAAAAGGACGTAACCCACACATATCAAATTTTACAGGAGGCACAAAAAACGTGTTTTGATGATTTTTGGTTATATGCAAATTATGAATTATACACAAGCTTGAAGTTCATGGAGAGTCCTAAACTGGTGTTTAATTGACATAATCTAATATTAATTTTTAAAAAAACTAAGAAAAACCTTTAATTCAGTCTTTTTTCTTGGTTTTAATTTTTTACAAGGTCATCATTTTCAAATTTGAAAGCTAAAGTTATATACTAATTCGGTATTTACAGCTTGCATCCTTTTGATAGAATGTGCATCATGTTTGATACATTGTGATTATCGAAAAAAACCTGTTTTGAAAAAACTGTGGGCTACGTCCTTTTTCCTTTCCACAGTCGATATAATCACTTCCAATGTGTTCTTTTCTTAGTGCATAATAAATATATATTTCTTATAATTTTAAATATTTTTAAAAATAAGCATAAGAAACTGTTTTAGTGATGAAATATTTTTGTTTTAAAAGTTAAAATAAAAATACACATCATTAAAATATGATCTTCGATCATAAAGCTTGAGTTTCAAAGTCTTGTATTTTATTTTGTTACAGATAAAGATATATTTTGATAACTGCTTTTTTCTGGTCGTCTACGGTTCATGAATAGCATATCATTATACGTATGAATTTATAAATCAAAATGTGTTCAATACCTTCGTATAAAACCACGATAAATTTGTATTTGACAAAATCAAATAGACGTAAATATTAAGGACCATCTTCACAATGAAAATCCGCTGGATGAATTTCCGGCTCTTGTATGATCTACCAGCAATCCCGGAAACCGAATTTCTTATCACGAGTACTTCTGTGCACAGTTTTCAGAGTAAATCTGCAAGTTTCTCCTTGACTATAAAGTATTAGGGGAAAATGATCAAAGACATTTCTTTGTTATATATATATATCAATTAAATATGAATTTTAGTTCTTCTTTTTAAGTGGTGTTTTTTATTGAGAAATTAAATCATTTATCGACTGGGTTATATTCAATTTAATATGCGTTTATACCATGCTTACTTTCATCACAAACATGTATTAGTAAAAACACAATATTCCTACTTCGTTCCACTTTATTTAATATGTCAGGACCGGTTTCGCTCATTACGAGCATCGTCAACTGAAGTACAAATGAATATTGTGTTTTTACTAATATAATGCCTTTCCACCAAGTATTGACAGTGAACACCCTAAAAGTGAGCAAACATGTATCTCTATACTGAAATGCGGCAGCTTACAAACAACGCTGATAGCGTATGTGTTCTATAAATTGAACAGGTCGTTTTTCAAAACTGCTTCACTTTTGTGTTGAACTTCTAAGCTCAAACAAAAAAATACAAATTATTGATTCAATTGTTATTTACTTTGTAAAACTCCATTATATAAAAAAAATATATTTCGGCGTGCGCCATTGTCAGAACTATGTTTAAGGCTGCATATACTCAGTTATATATTCTGTAACAGATACACTATACATCTTGATATTTACTGTAAAATTCTAATTTATATTACAAGTATTACATTTATTAAGTCTGACTTTAGTGTTTCTAAGAACGATAACAGGTATGGGGTTATTCAAAGTAAATTAGTTTATTTTAGCGTTTATATCGCTGTTAAGAAAAATACATTAAATTAAAATGTACTCATATGATTCAATACTCCATCTAAAAAATCACAAAGAAGTGAAAGATAATAAAAAATGTCAGGGTATGTTCTATGAACAATAAACCATTGCCACGACATTATTAAAGTATGGTTACTTAACTTATTTCTTCTTTTTTGTATGAGTTTCTCATAATATTATTCTAATTAACGCGGACTCTTTTGGACTTGTGACTTTGTTCATTTTTATCACCGACTAAAGCTTGTTTGTGCACACGTCTTGGGAGAGTTTGTCGACTAGTTTTACGACTCTAGGAATACACAAATGGCTGACCATTCAATAAATGCATTTTCTATGTGATCAAAATGCATGTCGTGTTCCTAACAAATAGGAAACGTCAACATGAAACCAACATGAAATGGCGTAGATAAGCTCATTTTATAAGTTAACAAGATAAAAATTACACAAAAAAATATGCTACTACGTTGCTATTTACACATTTCAGGTAATCATGTCTTTTTGACTGACCAAATATTTTTACAGCCCAAGTCTAAAAAATGTGTGTGTTTTTTTACCATGTACGCTCTCAATGTGGAGCATAAGAATTTGTAACGAAGTTTATTTCAACAGAAGTATTTCAACGAGAACTGCTTATTACTTAGTTGGCCAGCCTCTCTTTGTTTCCAGATAGAATAATAATAAAAGGATAGAGTTAGAAAATGGCTAGTGGTTAGATTATCACTCTTGCTACGTTCACTACAAGGAATTCTAGACATCACAAGCATCCATGCCTTCGAACAGAAATTCAAAGATTGATTGAAAAAAAAAATATAGCTGTCCGTAATGAGATTTGAATCCGTGACCTCCGTAACTGAAGAAAACGTTTACTCGTAACAAACGTATGGTCGTGGTTCGAGTTGCAACCTTGTCAAACACCAACGGTGTGGGTAGTCGAAAGAATTAGGTTAAAAAAACGAAATTTTGTTTTGTTTTGTATTTTTTATGTCTGACTTGTTATGCCTACTTGTTATACGTGTGATAGGTTTTAAGATTTAAAAAAAAACATGGATCGCTAACGTTTGACAGATCGTTACAGGTATGTTGTACCAACCTAAAAAAGTGGCGAATACAAAATTATAAATTGAAAATTAGAGGCAATATTAGAATTGAATATTAGTGTCCGGAAATTAGAAACTCGTAAGTTTGAATATGGAAATTTGGAAACTCTACTGTATTTATTTTAAATCTCCTATATTTATAGAAATGTTATTATTTTTAATTGCCGTTGTAAAAAATAAATTGAGAAGACACTATGTTATATACCCCTGACTCTAAAGCAACGAACTTGATTCCAATAACTGCAGTCTAAGCCGCAAATCTGTACGAGCGACGACTGCTCTGCCAATATGCTCAGTTCAAAAACAACAAATTACCTAAGGCTGACCACTTCGTATCGTAGCACTCCTGGCTACAAAAAGGTAATATAATATTACCGATATATCATGATAGTACCGGTAATTCAAATATGAATCATAAAATGTTACTTTGAAATAAAATTTGAACAAAAATATGTGAATCAATCTTGATTTGACATTCGTGAACATAAGCCCAGATGTTTAAATAGTTCTCTTAGATTCAACGCTTGATAGAAGAACAGCCATCAAACTATTGTATAGTACCATTTGACAGCTCTTTGCAATGAACGAAACCGGCCTTGATCGTTATTTAAAATGTAGAATTGGCACAAAAAGAAGTAACTTGTGGATATGATTGCCGAGCTCAGTGGTTTGTATCGCAGTACAAACGCAATTGTGAAATGAATTTGAATTCAAAATTTTAACTAAAATGGTGTGTAGTGATAACGATTAGCTCACTACTAGTGCTTTTCTTATATCCCTACTCTCATTGAAAAAATACAAGTGAGCAACTGAGTAACAAGTAGTTCTCTTCGTCAAAAAACATCTGTTGATTATGGTTCAATATGTACCTAACACGGGATCAGACATGGTTGAAAAAGGTTTTTATTTATAATATACTTATAATATAATATATTTTGACAATTTGTAGTAATTAATATACAGTGGGACCTCTCATAACGACCACCTCTTATGACGAGTAATTCGCGTAACGAGCAAAACAGATTGTGAAAAAAGTGCTCTCTTAACGAGCGACATTTCGCATAACGAGTGACGCAGAAAGACAAAGTCCCATCTTCACGTCACTCACCTGTGAGTGTCCACTCTAATACCATGGGACTGGGTGGAGGACAACGATATTGATGAGCTTGTAGAAGAGCACAGTCAAGAGCTGAACACCGAAGAGCTTATAGAGTTACATTCTTTTTCACAGCAAGAAGTTATGGAGGAGAGTTTGTTAGTGGGGAAGGAGGAAGTAACAGATCAACAATCTTCTGGCGCAATAAGAGAAATGCTAAAATCTTGGAAAACTGTTGCATTGTACATTGAGAAGCATCACTCTAGTAAGGGGTGGCTATGCGTTTCACAATTGTATTCAATGACAATGCTGTATCACATTTTGACCAAATTTTAAATGTCTGTAAAAAGTTTTGTAGTAAAAAAGAATTATTTGTCATAAATTCATACTAATATACTAGTCGATCATTATATTGTTTTTTTGCAAATCGAAATCGCATTCCAGGTTGTTACGCTTAAAATTTATAAGTATGTAATTTTATTTTGATAAACGTTAAAAATAAAAAAATTGATTTTATTTTCGGCATGGAACGCATTATTGTATTTTACATTGTTTTATATGGGAACAATTGTTTCGCATCAAGAGTGTTTCACATAACAAGTAAGACTCTAGAACGAATTAAACTCGTTATGAGAGGTTCCACTGTATTCTAATACCGAATTATAAAACCGGTATTTTGGTGTTAAAATGTTACACGAAATACTGGGATCCCGGCTTCAGTAATATCGGTTTTGCAGACCCTACTCCTTACTCACTCGTATCATTTCTCGCTATGATAAAAGCTGTCATATGTTCTGATAATCTGGTATTCAGTGTCCTTTCTGTTTTGCCGATATATTTTTTTTAAGTTTCCGTACGTTATTTTAAACATAACATTTTTTTTATTTTTGATATAGTTTGCATACTCTTTAACTTGTAATATAATAAATTGATTAACAGGCCATAAATACTTTACAATATATATATTTTAAGATACACAGCTATGTTAGTATTGAGTTACTTTATAATGTGATATTAATTTACTTGAGAAAAGATTCAATGTTAAAAATAATACTGTAATGGATATATTTTTACTAAAACACTTATTCAATGTTGGTTCAACTTTATTCCATATATAATTTACACTTTAAATAAATCACTTAATCTTATTAATCTAATGATACCATATGAGTATCGAAGCGTCTTAACTGAGCCGTCGGCCTTTCAATTTGAACTCTCGGTTTTAACTGGCTAGATTTGGAGAAGAGGAATTGGATATCGATATAGGTTTACAAGTTGTAATAGATAATTTAAGATAGCATAGAGGTAGATGTTGAAAATACATAACAATACAAATATTAGTCATAACATACTGGCTGTCATGATGTTTTTGTTACCAATTTGTAATGCTTTGAAATCCCGAGACATTTGCAATGTTTTCTCAAAAGTTTATGGATTTTTATAGCAGAAATTTTAAGATAATAGTCAGATTCGTACACAAGTGCTTACTTAACTTACACTTGCTTTAAAGTAAAATGTTTGCTTTAAAACGATATAAAACGTAAACGAAGCGTGTTTATAAAAATTCTCGTTTTAAAAAACATTGGAAAGTTATGTTTATGTGAGCCGAGAAAGATCTCTTATGGTGGGCCCAAATTAACAGCGTGGGACCTTATTGTTGTTTTAGCTCTTCCAAGAACTTCGTATACAAAATTTCTGGATTTCGGAAAATTTGCCAGTGGCCCCCTCCTAAACTGTAATGTGGCTCCACAAAACAAAAATAAATTTCTGTGGCCCCCTTGGAACATGCTTTGGCCCACCGTTGAGAAACCCTGTTATAGATAACCGTAAAAATTCAAATAAATAAAATATCTCACAGCAGTTTCTTGCAATAAAAAAACAATATGGCCTTACATCAAACAAAATAAGATAAATAGTTTCCCGCAAAGAGTGTTAAGGCGTGCATTTATACAGCCGGAAATGATGTTGAAAAATGAGTCTATGCAAAAGCTCCATCACCGAAAGACTTTCTTCGGAAAGCTTTTATCTAAAACAAGACTCTGTAGACGTAATGATATAAGGACAGGAGATAAACGACCACCCTAATTGTAGTTAAAGCTACGTGAAATTCGTTTTGAATAAAAATACGACGGCTAATTTGTTTTCGTCAAAACTAAGTTCAGATTTATTCTCACTGCCATGTCTTTCTAATATTAATTTACGTGCGAACTTTTTTTTGGATATCTTTATACTCTTAAGTAAGTATTTAGCTACATCAGAAAAAAAACAATCTTACCATGATACATATGGACTGGTTGTTAAGTGTCTTTACATAGTAGTTAAAGTCGTTTTAAAGTGTATGTACATATTTGGTAAAACTTCATTTTATTTAGATTAAATTACGAAAACATTCACTACCACAAGAATAGTGTCGATTAGTGTGTCAGCACTACGGCATCGGCAGTTTTCTAAATATACTATAATAAATATTTTTACAATTATGTGATACTGAAATATCTGTCCAACAACAATCAAAATTTTCCCGATCGACTTAGGGCTTAAAGGTTTCAAGTGACATCACGAACAATTTAACAAAATAATTTTCTTCATAACACTGAATCTCGCTATTTTTATTGAATTTTGTTGTTTCACTCACTCAACGCATTCAGCTAAAGTTATCTTGACTTTAATATACTCAACTGGATGGAGCACACGTAAAAAAGGTTTAAAGAATCAGCCTGTTCTTACATTAAAAATAAAAATAATCAAGAAAACTTAAAAGTCAATTTAAATAGTTTAAATTAGGCTTAAAAAAAGTGACTTAGCTTTAAGCTTTCGATTTCCAGCGAAGATTACGTAAAATATTATATAAATTAGAATTATAGTTTTCAGTTGTCAAAAACGATATAGTGCTTTTTCTTTTGTGAAAGCTCTATGATAATAATAGACATTTGCGCAAAATCTGAATATAGAAAACGCTGTAAAAGTTGATACTCAACATCAATTCTATTTAGAGTCACGCGTTGAAAAGATTTTCCAGCGCTTTTGTGGTGAGCACCTACTCGTAATCTCTTTCGCGAACATCATTTTTCAGAGAAAACCGTTATTTTCACTTTGTTTTAAAAATCTGCAAACAAAGCTTGTCAAACTGTTTGGCGGTGAATAAAATGTAAAATCCATCAACAGCTTGTAGTGCGTCTTCTTTCAACAAGAAAATGTTTACAATATATTGAACCCGTGCAATATCATTAATCTACGGCCTCGGGAGATAGATGATATTGCAAACGATACCAATGAATCTTTCTTACCTTATCTGTCTTAAATATACTTTAACACTTGATTGCAAGTTTATTGCATAAATTATCGTTTGAATGACAGGAATCATAGAAAAGTTGAATTATTTTTTTGAGAATTTTTAGCAAACTATTCTTTTTATACAATGAATCAGTAAACTCTGACTCAGAATTTTTTGGATTATTTTATTTTCATGGTTGGACAGACTTAGTCTTTATATCTTTTAACCACACATATTTGATTTAATTATTGTAGAATTGAACATTCTTTCACCAGAAAAATTACAAAAAAAAATAATCAAGAAGAGTGCTTACATTTTGTTAGCAACTTTTTGTGATGTTATTTAATTTCAATGTTAAGTAATCGATAGAAGAATCAATAAATGTAAAGTAATTTTTCTTTTGAAGGTTTGATCGTGAAACAGCACCGATGTTGATTCAAATTAAGCTTATCACTCAGCCACCACTTTCACTGAAAATTGTACTTTTTTTATTACTTAAAACAAAATATATAAAAAAATACAAGGACTTATTACATCAATAAAGTAAACTATTTGAAAATGTTTTTTTTATGTCGCTGATTTTCATTGGTGACCTCCAATATGTCAATTAAGTTCAAGGTGAACATAGAATTTAAGAATAATTTAGTAATATGTTATGTTCTATTTTTTCGATTACTAAATTTTTATCTACAAAAGAACTTAATATTTTACCAGCAATCACTTGAAATGAACTTACAATATTTTTCTTACGAATTCCATAATTCAACAGCGATTACCAAAATTGTCTACCAGTTTCCTAGCATTAAGTTTTTAATATAAAATAAAACGTCTATTTAATATTGACACATTTTTCAGATCAAGCACTTAGCTTTATTAGATATTAAAAACCTTAAAATTATGTATGTGTAATTCTTTTCCAAAACAGAGAATAGAAAAAATGAAAAGTCTAACAGTTAACAAAAAAAATATTTTAACCGTAACAATGAACTGCTTAAAATTAATTCAGCTTATTTTTAACATTAGAAATATCATTCCGTCATATTTTATCCACTACAAAATACAACAAAAAAAAAATGAATTTGTTTTATAAAAACCATAATAGGTAAAATTTTATGAGAAACTAAACTTAAGATGTCCTAAACCTAGCATATTAAAAATAAAAACATTATTTTACAAAAGGTTTTTCAGTTTAAAAAGAGCAGGAATAATTTTATCTTTTAATATTTTAAACATAGATTAAATCATTGAAAGACAAAAAAAAGTGAATTATTTAAGTCAGCTGAATTGAAATATTATTCTTTCTTCCATTTGTGATACTTGGAAAAAAAATCTTTTTCATTTATTTTTATAAACCTATACAATTTTAAATGCTTCTTTTTTAATTCGTATTTCTTCGAATGGTATTCGATGTTTCAAAAAGTTTTCAAGAAACCAGCTTTTCTTTTATTTAGTAACCAAGCAAATATTTTCTTTATTGTGGAATCAGGACAGATAACGAAAAAATAAAACGAAATTTCATTCGTTTTTGCAAGTCATAGTCAAACCGGAAACAATACTTCAAAATAAATATACTAGACCTGCAAATAAAAGATCATCCAGTACGACCGGTATAAAAAAGATTATCCGTACAGTATACTCCGTACGAGAAAACTCCGTACACAGCAACTTCCGTACTTGTAAAACTTCGGGAAGAAAATATTTCGTAAACTTTAATACTTTTAATATTCTAGATTCTTAATTCAACATTAAGACCAAACAAATTATTTAAAAATATGAAAAAAAAGACATATATTAAATATGTGCTTGCTTGCAGCCTGAAACATTTGACACCCTTGACTTGAGTGTCAAATATTTAAAAAAAACAACAACAATTTTAGTATCATATTTTTTAATATATAGTTATTTATGTACGGAAGTTTCTGTAAACATAAGAACTTTCGTTTTTTTATAAAATACCTGCCGGTTCTTGGCAAGCGTTGCAATGCCACTCAAAGAAAGAAAGTGTTAGTGCTTTAATTGTGTTTATTGAAGTGCATGTCTTCTTTTTCTGTTTGCTTGACGTTTTACGTTTGCTGCCGATTGTCTATGGTACGATACACAGAATTCTCGAAACCACTCACTACTCAAATCTTTGGGCATTCCCATGAGCTTATCCTTTTCGCCAGCCATGGCTTTAGACTCGGTGATACATTTATTTGTTATATAAACACGAAACACTCATTTACTAAGCGTCAGTTTAAGTTCATCCGTGCACTTGAACGCCTGGAGATGCCGAAAGGCGAAACCCGGGTCGTTAGTGACAAAATCTGTGGGAGTGTACATAATTTGAACGATTCAAATTTAGTATTGAAATTCCACCAAGCACCTTCAGTCGAAATCTTAAATTATAAAATGTACATGTTATTAGCACATTATAAATCACGGTCACAATTCCCGGGACATTTTCCAAAAAAGTCCCGGGACTTAAGACAGTAAAAAACCCGACAAGTCCCGGGACGTCTCGACACAGAATTCCTAGTTGACAATACTGACACGCTAATTCAAATACGAAATATTTTTTAAAAGTGTGCTTTTCTGATGATTTATTGCTATTTCATATTGATAATATCCATTATTTTCTCATATACGGAATATGCTTGGTGATTTATGACTGTCGAAAAAAAATATCTGCATTTTTTTCAATCAAGTACTATACCTTGATATAAATTATGGCATACCTGTACAAAAAAACAATAGGGCAAGCGAATCCATATATTCTCGACAAAAGACAGCCAAAAAATATCACGAGAAATTGTATGCAAATAAATAAGCATTCAAGTACCGCTGGAATGGGTTTTTTTTTCTTTTTCTGTCTCTAAAGCACGCAAAACATATAAATTACGATGGTATATTAAACTTAGCCACTGTAAATAAAATTTGACGCATGTATTTTGCATATAAATTGAAAACGGCTCTTCATCACTTTGTTGAAATGTCTTTTTTGTTTATTATTTCTTTCCTTAGTTTGACATTTTTTTCCACGTTCTAAGTCTGCCTGGTGAAGATTTTGTTAACTTGAAAATAGAACAATCATTTTCGTTGGATATAATAAAAACTTACAATTTATTCATACATAGATATTCCATTAATACGTAATGATTTCTTAAGCCAATTTCCAATCAAATTCTTAAAATGTATTAAATTACCTTTGTCGATTTAGGGTATTTTTTCTGTAAAACGATCTAAGTTTCACAACAATATCCAATGAATGATTTACAATATAAAAAGACATAATAAACAGAACTATTGACGTTATATCAGTCAATCACTAACAGTAATGATTTCATTAAACCGACATTTAATTAGTAGAACATGTCTAAATATAAATTTAGTAATTTAAGATTTCGACTGAAGGTGCTTGGTGGAATTTCAATATTAAATTTGAATCATTCAAATTATGTACACTCCCACAGATTTTGTCACTAACGACCCGGGTTTCGCCTTTCGGCATCTTCAGGCGTTCAAGCGCACGGAACTGACTCAGTTCAAGTTCATCCGTGCGCTTGAACGCCTGAAGATGCCGAAAGACGAAACCCGGGTCGTTAGTGACAAAATCTGTGGGAGTGTACATAATTTGAATGATTCAAATTTAATAAATTTAGTAACTAAATATTTTGGTATCTAGACTGTTACTTAATTTAATTTCAGCGTGTTTATTCTTTATGCATGTCCGTTTACTAATTGGGACTTTATGGACACTAAATGGAACATTTCATAAAATATATATTTCATAAGAATCAATTGTCAATCAGTCGTTTAACTCTCTCTTTGCAAGGGGCTAGAACAGATTATTGAGACGAGAACAGTAATATTAATAATTATCCAATCGTTTAGGCTAAATCTATAAGGAATGCAATGCCAGCATTATTAAATTTGGGATCCAGATATTCATGGCGTTTTTACAATAACGAAAAACTAGTGTTTGCATCTCACCGCTGAATTCTTCGCAAAAACGATCAACTTCCAACTTTGATAATTAGATTAGCTTGCGCTAAAACAACTTTTTGAAAACGCAGACAATTATTGAAACTTTTGAAAGCGTAATACAACCAAAGCATAGCCGGGCAGTATGTCTCCTTTTTATATTTATAGAACATAACCTTTTTTTTTATGAAGTATGGTATATAAGCTGACGTATTTCTGTATGTTTTTGATGTAGTATTAATTGAATCACTCATGAATGTATATGAAGTATTTTTACATATTCGTAAATATTAATTCATTGTGGCTTACGTTACAGAGTAATAATCGGTTTGTGGCCTAGACGGAAAAAATGTTATGTATGACCGAATTGACGGACTAATTTATATCCGTAAACACAAATACTTTCAACGACTCCTCATTGTATGTTAAAACCCTTTAAAGACGAGCGTGGCCATATAGTAAAAGTCAACACCGTTGTCTATTATTACCATTATTCATCTCTTTTCCTCCTGAATATCGTTGCCTTCACTCAGTTTTGGTTAAAAATTATGCAAACTTCAGCTAGTCATCAGCCGTGGGAACGAAAACAACTACCAAAAGCACATGCAGTTTTTTGAATTTTTGTTTATTTTTAATGGAAATTGTTAGTAATATTTTATCAAAACTTTAAATAATTTACACTAATTTTTCTAATATGTTCGTGTTAGAATTATGCTGATCTAAGTTCTGGAAGGTTAAGTTAGATGAGGGTTACCGTAAATATGTGACCTCTGTAAATTGTTATTCATCACCAATTCGTGATCGCTCATTTAATGCGGGTCTGGTGTCTAAGGGAGTTATCACGATAGTCTACTAGAGGTATCAAAAATCACTCGCCAAGAAAGGACGATAATAGCCAAGTGTCGGATGAAAATTTATAGCCTGACAGTCGGAAAGGGTGTGGACTCATTGATTTCCTCGCAATGGCGGTCACGAAATAATAATGAGTGGGGTCTAAAACCATCGAATGGTCTAAAAATAAATACATGATAAAACGCTGCGAAAATGAGAAATATATTATTCTTGTGAAGTTACTATACGTATTATAGTTAAGATTTCTTAAATAGTTGTGTGCATAAATTGATTATTTTTTTAAGAAATTTATACTAAGCTGCATGTAAATAATGTTTACATGAAGATTTTTTTACATTTAACATAACATATTAAGTTGAGTGCGTGTGAACTGACAAAAAAATATCGTAAAACTTCATTTTTATAGTGATGATTGAAATCTGAAAAAAAAATTCAAAAGGGCAAAATAGGTTTCAGATTTAGTTACACAACCAGTAGAATAACTAAAAATAATAAAAAATAGCATAAATCAAAGTTTTTCGATAAAAGAAATAACAAATTTATTTATCAAATACTGTTGAAATCACTCGGATTTTTTTTAATGAGTTGATAATAACTGATTTATCAAAACCGCTAAATATTTATGATAATAGTTGATCTTGCCAGCAAGTAGCGACTTTCGGTCTCTTGACGAACTATCCCGAGAAATTCTCGCATGTGGGCGAGGAAATTATGGAATTTATTTGGAAAAATATGCAATTCTTATAATATTACTATCGCAATTATTTGCGGTGACATCCTAGATGCAACAAGTTTTGTGATGGTAATGTCACTGCATCTTTCTTTCTTCGTATACGCTTCACAGATGACGTTTTGCTATGATATACAATATACATAAATAGATTCACACGTCATTTCCTACAACGTTTTGTCATTTTTTGATCCAGCATAGTTTTGCCCTACTTGAAACCTACACCCAACAGTATTTACCTCTTATTGATCTCTACAGTAATATATGTATTAAATTTAACTAGCTGTAAGTCCGTTGACCTCAAAATGATTGTTGATTTTTTGTTGCATTTTTAAGTAGTCAGAAAATTTACTGGCATGAAAAATAAATTACAAACCTATTTATTGAATAAGCCAGAAATTGTAAAGGTAAAAGAAATATATCTCGGGGCATATATCGACAGCCCTGCCCTGCAGTATTTAAATTGTAAATTATTTATTTTTTGGAATAATGATTAAGTTTGCTAACAATCATTTTTCTTAGTAGCAGAAATAGACCTCGGGACATATATCGACTGCCCTGCAGTATTTAAATCGTAAATTATTTATTTTTTGGAATAATGATTAAGTTTGCTAACAATCATTTTTTGAAGTAGCAGAAATAGACCTCGGGGCATATATCGACAGCTCTGCAGTATTTAAATTGTAAATTATTTAATTTTTGTAATAATGTTTAAGTTTGCTAACAATCATTTTTCGTAGTAGCAGAAATATACCTCTATTATACAAAATATATACAATATATATTTTATTCAACTAATTGTCAAGTACGCTAATAAATATATTTCGTATAAGAAGAAAAAGACCCGAGGACATTATTACGAACATATTTGTGATTTGTGATTATTGGTGATTATTTTATCGACTATTAATATATAGATTATTGTGAGAATTGTATAAGAGAAGCATTGACTTTTGCCATTCTTTTTTTAATTACTTATAAACAAAACTAGACAAAAATGGTAGTTCACTTTCAGGGTGTACACTGTCAAAGGAAATGCATTATATTAATAAAAACACAATATTTTTTTGTAGTTTATTCCACTTTATTTAATAGATCAGGACCGTTTTAGCTCATTGCGAGCATTGTCAACTGATCCATTGACGACTTCACTCGACAACGCTCGCAATGAGCGAAACTAGTCCTGACATATTTAAATAAAGTGGAATAAAGTGCAAATGAATATTGTGTTTTTATTGAAAATGATAGTTTTGCCCAATCGACAACAAAACACATTACATGTATAAAATTGTCAATTTTAGAACGAACTTAGCATCACGAAAATGACTCTCTATGTTTAAAAACAATTTGTATACTGTATGTGTGTATGTATGTATCCGCATGTGTGTGTACATGTACGGATATAGTATGGAGGAAGCATATGGAATGTGATTTGAAAAATAATGCATATGGAGTTCCCGTGAACTTCTTATCTCTGTAGTGATCGCGCCCTTCCGTCTGCGAACGACGGTAAGGGGATGCAATTTTCATTTTTTCAAAATCTTTATCGATGAAGGAGACTGGAAGAACCTTGGCGCGTCCTGGTACTTGAAGCTCCATAAATTTGATATCCATAAAAAAAATGTATTCACATATTATATGTATATTTTTTTATTTAGTTTTTGTATTTCTATAAACCACTAGCAATAAATAAGAATTAAAAAATAAAATATTCATTTGTAAGAATTTCCGCTTTTATTTAATAAGAATATGACCGGTTTTATCAAATGCTTTTCATGATAAAATGCTTAAATAAAATTGGCAGTTCGTACAAATGTATATGTGTATATATTATTTTAATATATTGCCTTTCTATCAATTATTGACAGTGAACACCCTAAGAGTGAATAAGAACGATTATGTACGTAATTTCAAACACTAAATCAAGCTGTCTCACATAGTAAATAAGAAATCAAATACTTAAATAGACACCAATGCCTTCGAAGATATGTATGCATATATCTAATAAAAAATCAATTATGATATTAATAATATCTTTAATAAATTTGGCGGTTTCTTTGTGGAAGATCATTTTTAAGATAAAATTAAATTTGATGACTTAGTTATTACGCTTTCTGTGCTACAACTTGTGACAAGTTCTTCGTCTCTTTGAGAAGCAACATAATAAATAGAATAAACTTAAAATTTATTCAAATATTATGTTATAAATTACAAAATAAATAAAAGCAGAGGTTTGTCTTTTTCTATTGGACGCATAGAGGGGGTAAGATAATCTATGCTAATATTTAAAAGAAATTACATTACTTTACTACCGAATTTGGTAAAATGAAAACCCAAATGTTTTGTTTATTAATTACAAAGGCAGAAAAAGCTGTTGTATATTTTGGCTTATTGTCATTAAAAAAAAAGACTCCTAATGGAGTTTATCTCAACAGAAGTGTTTCTACGAGAACTGCTTGTTACTCAGTTGCTAAACCTCTCTTTTTTCAAAGATAGTAGGAATATAAATATAGGGCTAGGACAGGACTAGTGGTTAGCTAATCGCTCTCGATACGCCCCGTTCAAAATCAATTTATAAAACTGTCCGTACCGGGACTTGAACCCGTGCCTTCCGTAGCCGAAGCCAACAACGCTGACCACTCGACCACACAGGCGGCAAAAGTGTAGTTTAATTTCATTATCAATAGTTCATTTCGACGCCCGAGCAATAGATTGTTTTTCAACAATTTCCCAAGAAAAGTATTGATTCGGGTTTTTTTTACTTTTGCTAATATAAAATAATTAAAGCTTGGATTTTATTTTACACGCGCCACTGCATTGGTGTTGTAAATTTGCAAGTCGCTCGTGCATCGTTTTGAATTTCACAATGAAATATCAGCGAGAAACTATTCAGAGAAAATCTGGAAGAAACTATCGACGCTGGTTCTTTATATTTATATACACAAGTTATTTTATTGCTGGAAGCTTTTATTCGCGAGTAGTGTCATCTATTGCACTTAAAATAAAATATAAGAGACAATACTTTGCTTGCTGGTCACATAGAAAATTAAGTTTTACTCTTCGCCCGGGATACATAAATTTAATATAATAAGTAACTGTTATCTCTTGTCTCAACTTTGTAATCTTAAGAAATAAATCTGCGGTTGTATGATGGCATTATGTGTTTGAATAACGCTTTATATTTTGCACTGACAATGTTGCGATACATATTAACCATTAATATGGTAAGATAAACTTAAAACCGGAAATATTATGATGAATATAATATGTTTTTATCGTGAACAGCTTAACAATGTGTCATTTAAATAAAATAAAATATGATAAAGAATATACTGTTTTTTTCTAATCTCAGACTAATAGGGTAAAAATAGCAACGTATTTAGTTATGCAGTTTTTATATTTATTAGTCGATAGTAGGGATTTCAACTATTTGTCATTATCAACTATTCGAATATCGAATAGTAACACTGAAACTATCCGGATGTATTCGGATATCCGGATAGTTTTTAGTATATACACATACATTTTATACCTACATTAAAAACGAGCTCATTTGTAATAAAAGTCATTTATTCAAATTTTAAAAATAATGTTTCATATTTTAAATTTGTTTTAAACTTAGTTTTGAATTGTTCCCACCGTTGAAAATACTCGTTTAGCAGCAGTTGACGTTGGCTTTATTGTTAGAAGTGTTTTAAACAACACGTCTAACTTTTGTGTTATTTTTTTTAATTGATCCAAATATATCATACACAAAATATTTTTGAAACAATGATTTAAAAAAAATATATTTTAATAAACAAGGAATAGCCGACAGTGGTCTCAATTTCTGAATTTTTACTAAATAATCGTATAACTCGCACGCAAAAAAAGATGTTGCACGATCAAAGTTTCTTTGCTTACTGATATACATTTTATAATAATTTAACACTAAATATTTTCACATTTCTGTATTAGATAAAGACAAAACGTATTTCAATATCGTTCCATTGTATTACAATATTTAAAATTTGCAGCTGCATCGGATTACTCCGGCGGTATTTTTTTAATGCATCAAATTACGGCATTGAAGGTTTTTTATAGTCGAATTCGAGCCGATTCGTCAAACTGAAGTCAATAAACTAATCTCATACTGAGACAAGGGCAGTGTTTTTCAACCTTTTGACATCAACGGACCGGTAAAAAATGGAAAAATATTTCGCGGACTATTTGGACTAACAGTGGAGTATAAATTACTATATAAATTACAGTTCCTGAAACTCTTTTATTGACAAAGAGAGTATAGATAAAAGGATGTAGCCAAAACAGAAAGATTGGTTGCCAATCGCTATCGCTACGCCTCGTTATTTTTGGATTGAACGGGTAGGCGAGAATTTTAAATATCTAATGCCTTTAAATGAAAAAATACACTTTGTAAGGGTCTGCAACAAATTAGATTCGTCACGGTAGCCAAATGGCGTGCCACGGGCTTGAAATATATTTAGTTGTATTAAAGCCCGTTGCGTTAAAGGCGGAAATATAATTTTCAATAAACCCCGGTTAACCGTGAAAAATAAACCTGGTTTCGGTTTTTTGTAAAACGGGCAATAAACCGGTTAACCGGTTTCGGTTTAAATCGGATTAGAAACCCTACTGTAGACTTATGTGGTCTAACCCTATCGAACTCCTAGCTTCAAGCTCAAATTTCGACATGTTAACATTTTAACATAATTTGTCATGATTCATTTTTTGACTATCTGTTTGTAAATATCTGGCACATTGGCAATTGTAATATGTATAAGCTAGCTGTAATATGTATCTGTGTAGAATCTGTTATTTGCACTTTCGTCAAATAATAGATAAACCCACCTTGGAGGTTCCGTTATTATCACTATGTAATATGATTACTTTTTAGGCTTTTTTTGTAACATCGTTTTTTTTATTATTTAGCAAACATTCAAAAAGTGATTTATTACACAAATACAGAGCTTGAGAAATGATAATTTGAGTATTAAAAAAGTGACGGTTTGCTTGAACGTGTCAACTTTATGATTTAATTTTCATAGGAAGAAACCTATTCTGAATACTAATTGTGATTTCCATTCGAAGATTTTAATATGAACTACCAGAACTGATATTAAACGGCATTTTCAAAATTCGTACTAAATCACTTTTTTAATGTTTGCTCCTCAATTATTGAAGTATTGTTTATATTTTAAGTATTTTTTTAATTACAACTCAAACATTTTATTAACATAGAAAACATAATAAAACTAATAAAAGATTTGTAGTACTTTTTCCACTTAAGATTTATTTGATCAGGACCGGCTTCGTTCCTCGCGAGCATTATCAACTGATAAGAAAAATAAATTAAGCAGTGCTATTTATACAAGTTAAATTGAAATAAAAAGGTGTCAGCAACCACATTGTTAAACATTTTTGTTGTGTAATTATAATGTAATTTGTAAATTCTTTTTCATTGTTAGTAAATTTTAAGTGGAAAAAGTACTAAAAATCTTTTATTATTTTTATTGTAATGCCATTCTACCAAGTATTGACAGTGAACACCTTAAAAGTGATAGAAAACATAACACAAAACAGATATATGTCGACAAACAGACAATTGTCGCCCGCTGTGGTCTAGTTGGTTAGAGCTTGCTCTACCGATCAGGGGGGTCCGGGTTCGATTCCCGGTAAGGTCACATTGTCAAATTGGATTTTTTCAATTTTTCAATTGAGATCTAAGACATGGGTGCTTGTGACGTCAATTCTCCTTGAGTTAATCTCATGTGACTTACAATAATTCTCATCGAGTATATCTCGTATGATCTTTCAACTTTAAAACTTAAAAAAATTTAAAAAAAAATATATGTATATATATATATAATAAATCAACATGGTATCACCATGTGATTTAAATTTCGAAAAATGATAAGGCATATATATTTTTAAATATTTATTGATAAAATACTCTTATTCAAAAATTTATAAAGATACAATTTCATCTTAATTCTAAAATAATAATTAGTTAAGAGTGTTAAAAAATTGGTAAAAGTAAATTATATACAGTAAAAAAGGACTTTTCGAAGGAGTTTATGTATTAGAAACAAATTTGGCGAGTAATCAAGATCCATAACCATAATTAAAGCGACATAAATAAGTTTTTTTAATATAATTCTTATAAAATCTTTCCATTTATAAAGCTAACAACATATATCTCGAAAAAAATGAGATTAATATCATGTACAAAATATAATTGACTATTTAAGAAAAAATAAAAATTATAACGTCTCGCATAACCCTCAATTGACAAGTTTTATATTACAGTAATTTTTAAGTTACGGGATGGGAGCAATTTGCTGACTTAATTTATTATTTCCTTCGCATTTAAAAACAAATTAATGAAATGGTTTGAGCATTTAAATATTCAAATATTTATAAGCATAAAGGACATAAAGACTATTAAATCCATAATTATTTGAAATCCTCGCTGATGTCTTATCATAAGCCAGGTATTCATTTCATAACTGAGGCGTTAGCAAAAATAATCAAACAAAGCCAAGTCACATTCACTTTATTTTTCAGAATTAAATTTAATATCTTCAAAAACCGCAAAAACTTGTCAACTTATTAATAATGAATAATATTCAGTCAGCTGATTCAAATCCTGTGGTTTGATTGGCTATTAAAGACTTATAATATAATAACAATATGCTTTTGACTTTACTACTTTTGTAAGTAAAATCACTATTTAAAGTAGATTTTCAAACACTAGTAGTAAGATTTTGAAACTGAAAGTAGATATTATTTTTTTTTTATTAAAAGTATACATCAAGAAAAATATGACTTGGCCATATTGGATACAAGAAGCTATTAATTATGAAAAAGCACGATGTCTCAATTTTTCTGTGAGAAAATATTTTTTAGACCACATGCGCAGTGAAACGGAAACTTAACTCTCCTGAATTTGGGTAATTCATTTTCATTTGTCAGTACTAAAACTCGTAAATAAGCATACTTTTGTTGACATTTAAAGTTTACTGACACTCCTTTTAGACACAGCTCTCCTTCCCTAGAACATAAACAAATAAGAATATTAGTAATTGCACTAAAAACCACCTAAAATAGAACCAATAGCATGATACTAAAATAAGTTTATTTGTATTTTCCTAAATGTGGAGAAAAATACGACGGAAACATTAAAGCAGCGATTTCTAACCTCATTATTGCAAAAGGAAGGCGCGAACAGTCAAACATATTTATTTACCATTTTAAACGTATCTTTATTACTATATGAAAAAAAAGGATGGGAAGGGACGGAGATATTTTTTTCTTCAAAGAGAGGCGTAGTAACATAAAGGTTGGAAATCGCTGCATTAAAGGATAAACTGTGCCTCTCCATGACACGAAATATATAATCCTTGTGACTTTGTGTATACTGTTCTTTATAGTTGCGTACAACATGCAGGGACATTTTTACGTGACCCGAGATATGTTGCATGTTTACGTTACAGGAGCAAGCTCATTGGTAGTAATTCATATCCAACCCCGGCCTCTTTTTGTGATCCCGGGATTGTCCATTTTCCATAATTTAATGTTAAACAATATATATTTCTCTAATTTTAATGGCAATACAGTTTACAGCCGAGGCGACGCTTATTTTTAATTTTTAAACCACAGTCGTATTAATTAAAGATGAAAATATATCACAAATACTTATGTTAAAATACCTCCATTACGAGGCCATATGCTATGCATAAGCCATTGGGAGAGAATATGTATACCAAAAATGTGCATTTACAAAACTAGGTACACTGTTGGCAATTATTTTATTATAAAAAAAACGGTGTTAATTGGGAATATGTTAGATAATAATTTCATTGTAACATGTTACAGTGAATCACAAAATCGATAAAAAATAACAACAAAGATTGATATAACACATTAGATTCGTCACGGAAGCCAAACCACGTTGACAAATATGATACATATAACTATTTTAGCATCATATATATCATAGTCATAGTTTTGTTGACGTCATGATGCAAATCGAGTAGTTTGTACGAAACCTATTTATGAATTTCTATAAGATATTATACTGATAACTTCTATAATGTTTCGTCTCTCATTTTATTTCAAGACTTGAATCAAACTTCAGTTCTGTTTTACTTCAGCGAATTAATTGCATAAAATTAAAATTAACTTTATTTTTTAAATTGCATACATATGGAAATATAATACTCACTCTTTGCAAACTTCTATTTTGAAAGATTGCGAGAATGCTTTTGTATTTATAACAAATCTCCAGCCCTTTTCAGTGTGTACCTTGGTTGGGAAAAACTCCTGAAAAGATATACAAACAATGAATGACAATTTTTTCGACTCAATTTGGTTAATTTGTGGAATCGGTTTGTTAAAAATTTAGAAATTGAGAAATGAAATTTGATTTTATATGAAAAAAATGGCAATAATATATCGACTGTGGAAAGGAAAAAGGACGAAACACTCAATTTTCCAAAACAGCTTTTTTCGATAATCACAATGTATACAACTTGACACACATTATATCAAAAGGATGGAATCTGAAAATGCCGTATAAGTATCTAAATTTAGCTTTTATGTTTGAAAAAGGTGACCTTGTAAAAAATTAAAACCAAGAAAAAACACTGAAATAAAGGTTTTTCCGAGACAATTTCTGTAATTAATATTAAATTATGTCAATTAAACACCAGTTTAGAAGTCTCCGTGCACTTCAAGGTTTTGTATAATTCATAATTTGCATATGTCACAAAATCATTAAAACACGTTTTTAGCGCCTCCTGTAAAATTTGATATGTGTGGGTTACGTCATTTTTCCTTTTTACAATTGATACGTAAATTTTACTAGATTTATTTTTTTAATATATATATGAATGATTAAAATAATAAGCAACGAGGTGAAAGAAAGCTTATTACAGAGTGTTTTTAAGATATAAAATCTTTCGTTACAATACTTAAATATCTAAAAATCAATAATGTAATAAAATAATTAAATTAATTTCTCATTATTAAGTTATTTTAAATATTCTCCGTAAAGATTTGTTAAATATTCCAATGAAATTACAAAATTAATTATAGAATTCGATGTATGGACATGCTAAATATATTCTGATAATAATTCATTTAACGTGAAGGTGGAATCTGCGCCTTCAAATTTACAAATGAAGCTGATAGAACTGCAATCAAGCATAGAGTTAAACTGCTTGTTTAAAAGGAATAAGCTTGAGTTTTATTATGAATATATCATCAAAGACAAATACTAGCAATGTGCATTTTAAATTAAAATTGGTATAAGCTAACTATCACAGCAGGATACTTGATAAAAACACGATCAATCAACTGCGATCCGCGTTGATTACATTACTAGTTGATATAAAAATGTTATGAAAAAACATACACCAACAAGTGTCACATTAATTTTAAGATAATACAATATTTTTAATAAATTTCATTTATATTTTTAATATGTGTGGCACACGTAATTAATACACCTTTGATGCTCTATCTACCTTTAACAGAAAAGACAGTTTGATGGGATAGTTCAGAAACACTTTTTTACATCAATAGATACGTCTTCTCGTTACGTACGATAGCACTTTCAAAAAATTTCGAATAATCTATAAAGCTAAGCTAGACTTCATAATTCTCAGTAAATACAAGAATAAAATTTGATCAAAACTATTTCTCGGAGAAATTGTACAATTTAAAATAGAAAGAATTTTAAAAATAGTTTAAACGTCAAGAAAATAAAAAATGTACTAACCCTCTTTTGAGCACCACATATGTCGATTTCAGAAGTGGAATCTCCCATCCTGTCATCAATTATGTAATTATTTTCTTTTTCCATCATCGCAGTGATACTGGAACTCTGAAAAAATAATATAAAAAATATGTGTTTGTTAAATTGATTCTAGTTCTAAAAAAAAATTAGACGGTGTTTATCTGGTCAGTATTTAAATTCACTTTTAGGCAGTGTTACATATTGTATATGATATTAAATGATCTGAATTTATACAGTTTGGCCAGTACTTAACATCTCAATTTATGCACTATACCAGTTATTCGTTATTTTAAAAACAAAAAGAACAAAATAAAATAAACACTTGGGATTGCGATGCCGGTCGAGTTAATCAAAATTGATATTTCGATATTTCATAAAAAAATATCGTATTCATAAAACTCGTACATCGTTTTAAAATTTAATAATACATCATGGAATGGTTCATCAATTCGTAAATCAGTCAATATTGACAAAACTCTTCACAGATTCAAAATATTTCGGTTCATCTTGAACAGTTTTGTTCAAATAAATCATAGTTTATCAACATTAAAAAATATTTTTCTTAATACGAAAACACCGGTATTTTTGTATTTTAAAAACTAGTATTTTAGTATCGAAAAAACACAATTTATACCAAGATCCCGGTTCCGGTAATACCGGTATTGCAATCCTCAATCCAATCATTAAGGTACAAATCGAATCTTCAAGTTGGAACTTTCTCTTATTCGTTTTTACTGATTTTTTCGTTTGAAAACAAATTACTGGTGGCTTGATTATAATTTGTTTTGTCTGTAAGTAATTTGTTTTGTCACTCTGCGTGCTGTTGAAAAGTTGGTGCCAAAGTAGAAAAGTAAATGAATCATATGAGCTCTAGAGAGATGATGTAAGCTTAAGTTGGATGCGTTAAAATACTGTACAAGTCTTAAAGTATCATAAAAATGAATTGATTAATCTTTCTAAAGTTAAAATATGTAATCCACCAAAACACCAAGTAAAGACGTGATTGTTCTTAAAAGTTTAAACGAAAAGTTTTACCAATTTGGCTTACTTTATCTTTTGATGATTCACATATTATATTATGGCTAAGATTACGTGGCTAAGATTCGTTTTATTAATATCTAATACATATAAGCAAGTAAACTCGAAATAAATAAGAAAAAAAGGCATTTGCATTTAGAAAAAAAATGTCGGCTTTTGCTTGAAATTTTTTGAGAATAACTCTATTATGAATGCACATGTTTCATATTGGTAGCGTGCTTGGCTTAAAAAATAATTAAACAACTTACGTATTTTTCAGTTATATTTTTCACAATATCCGAAGGAAAATCCGTTTCATCATCGCAAAAAGATTTGTCGCCAGTACATGGTTCTGCAGATATCTCAGAATCAATCGAAAACCTTCCTTTTAACGTAAACGCTGAAAAAAGATTTTTTTAATAAAACAACAAAAAAAAGCAATCGAGTGGTTTTTAGACTATTATTTTGTCTTGTTGCGGTGTGCTAAAATTCCTTACCGCACATCCGACATTTTAAATAGGACGATTTGGTGATTAACCATATATGATTCTTAACTTCCCTCTATTGTTAAATCTTATTATATCCGGCAAACAAAATGTCACGTAAAACAAATTTTATTGTGATACGTCATTACAAGTCTACACGATTTACATTTTGAGTGAACACAATGAAAGATTTTTATATCATTCCTTCACTATTCCAAATTTATTTTTTAATGAGTATTTATTTATAAAAAAATGAAGCAACTGGTTTTAAGAACAAATTATTTGATCAATCTCTGCGTTGCCGAAAATGTAAACAAGAATTTTACAGGCTAATTTTACCGCACGCTTTCGAAAGCTTTCATGTTATTAACAAGGTTCTTTTTAAGATATCGTTAAGTGTCAACTATTGGTGAACAGTAGGGATTCTGTGTCGGGACTTTTTGGGTTGTTTGCTGTCTTGAGTCCCGGGACTTTGTTGTAAAATGTCCCGGGAATCAAGACTGTGGTTTAAAATGTGCTAATAAATTGTAAATTTTAATTTAAAAAAAACAGTTATTGTGGTTAAAAAATCCTCAAAAGGACTGATGTGTATCGAATGAAAACATATATAAGAGGGGAGGTCCAAGAAAAACTTAACTGTATACAAAATATAACTGTACCAAAAGCAAATTACAAAATATTAAAATTAAATGTTCATACCTGATGTTGTTTTATTTACAATTGTTTTTTCACTATTATACAAAGGTACCAACAAAAAATTTCTAAAAGCTGTATTGTGAAGTTACGGTCATAAATTTACTCCTGACTGCGCCCGAATTCATTGATATTTTTTCAATACATGTATCGTTATCATCCCTTCTTAGTAAAAATCAACCGTTAGCATTTTATATATCCATTACATAAGGAAAATAATTTTTATTTAAAATTGTAATAAAAAACGCGATTTTTACTTGTGCGTACTTTCAAAAGGCGCCGAGTGTATGTAATACATACATACATAAAAATACTTAATTTAAATAAATTTTTAATTTTGTTGAAGGGGAAATAAAAGTCTCGAGTCCCGGGAAGTTCCGGGACTTTAACTTTATCACGCCTCGAGTCCCGGGACTTTGAAAAATCCGAAACTTCAGAATCCCTAGTGAACAGGCATTATATTTAAAAAGTTCAGAGTAGTTTTCATTCATAGCCTAGTATAATTAACCGAATCAGTTTCCAGTTAACGAAACTCGCGTTAGGCAAATCTTATCGTGGTCTTTAAAAAGCATTTGGATATAGTAAAAAAAAATGTGAAAGTTTTGCAATAAAAAATGCAGTTTTTTGCTCGTTCTGATTTTTTTTAATAACGCAGAGCTACTTTAAAACGAAGTCCCGAAACTCACTTACTGTCAATATTGTGATAAAAGTTTTTTTTTCTAATCCATTCCGATCCCAGTGTGAATCATAAATCTTACTAAAAAGAGGTGTCTCGACAGAAGATTTCATACGAGAACTACTTGTTACTTAATCTCGCTTTTTTTTTAAAAGAGTTCGAAAAAAGAATGGGGGTTATAGTTTACTAATCGCTTTCGCTTTGTCCCGTTAATTTTAGAATTGAAAGGATGAGAGGAAATATTTAACATATCACAAAAAAATGCCTTCAAACAGAAATCGATAAAACAATTGAAGAACCTTTGGTTCTAGTCACAAAGTAAATCTATGGACCTGGTATTGTTTTTTATTATGACATTATAAATTTGAAGGGTCTAAGATAGAGACAAACAAATAATGGTTTTAAAGGGAAAAAATAAAGTTTTCAAAGTACTGCTTTACATGGGGAGAAAAGGCACTGAATTTTTTATGTTTACAGGTTTTATTCAGCCTTATTCAATGTTTATGGTCGACAGAAAATAAATAACATTGGTTTCAATTAAAGCCAATGGATCTTTTATTTGATATTCAATCAGTACAATATGGGTAGTTCGTTGTGATAAACTTGTTTAGATATGCACGAACCCGTGACCTCCGTAACCGAGGCCAACTATGTGGACCACTGGACCACACATATGTAAAATTGATTTTTCAATCAATTTATGAATTTCTGTTCGAAGGCATGGTGTATGTGATGTTTTGAATTCTTCCCTCCCACCCATTCTATCGTATAAAAACGAGGCGTATCGATTAGCTAACCACTAGTCCTGTCCTAGCCCTATCCTTCTATTTCTACTCTCTTTATAAAAAGAGAGGTTGGGCAACTGAGTAACAAACAGTTCTCGTAGAAAAACTTCTGTTGATATAAACTCCATTAGGAGTCCATATGTTTCACAATGGGAGCGTACACGGTAAAAAAAATTCCATTCTTATATTTTATTATGGACTATCAGAACTGATATTAAACGGCTTTTTCACAATTTGTGACAAATCACTTTTTGAATGTTTTTTTTTCAATTATCTGGTTATTAAATGGTCGAAATTTGTTGCCTGCTGCGGCCCAGTTGGTTAGAGCTTGCTCCACCAATTACGCAGGTCTGGGTTCGATTCCCGGTCAGATCACAGTGAATTTGAGAATTGTTTAATTCAAAGCTGTGATCGAAGACTGGGTGTTTGTGATGTCAATTCGCATCATTTCTTCTCCTCCCATCCTTCTGATCTTTTTATAACTGGGTGTAGCAATGGCGATTAGCCAACCACTAGTCAATCCTTCTGTCCCTACTACTCACTTTAAAAAAAGTGAGGTTGAGCGACTGAGTATCAAACAGTTCTCGTAGAAAAACTTCTGTTGAGATACCTCCATTAGGAGGCCATATGCTCAACATTGGAAGCGGACATGGATTAAAAAAAAAATGGTCAATTTAAAAAATATGTTAATTTGACATATACTTACAGTTTTCTATCATTTGGATGTCGTTTGATCTATTTTTCCAAATTTTCACATTGTTCGAACTATTTTTCATAGTCGTGAAAAATGGTTTAAATAAAATTCGTGGTGATGCGTAGCTGAGGTCTGCAATCATCTGGAAAACATATAATTAATATTTTAATGAATTTATGATTTGTCAATTTTAGTCCTAATATAATATATTGTGTGGGTTTTAACATATTTGGTTGCAGTTTCACAGATTCAAATAGATCAGACAGTAGCACTAATTTTTGTGATGTTTTAACCCATACAAAAAACAAGGAGTAGCAAATAGGACCTAGTCTCACACTTATACCTCTTTTTGTTGTAAAAAAAACCAGTCGTGTTCAAAATCAATTCATAGATGAAACTTTGTACTGAAAGCGGACATGAAGTGGCAACAAATGAAAATAATAATAAATATGTATAAGTGATAAACTAAATTAAAAAAATAATAAAAATAGTATTTAGAATATTATACAGATAATTATCGATAATCGCTATTCATTTGATAATGATATTATAAATTATATTGTAAAAATTTGCTTGCATATGTAGTAATAAATAAATAAATGAAAAAGATAATTATGTATTAAATATATTACATATAGAACGTATACTTCTATTCAATTTTAAGGTAACTGTTGTGAATTATTATTGAAAAAGTTTTTTATTAAAAAATTAAACATTCTTTCGCACCAGTTCAAAATTTTATATTTGAGCCCGTGTACGTTATCGAAGGGAATGATACTTTTTTGAAAGCAACACTTAGACTCAATAAATTTGTCAACATTTTGATTAGCAAAATTTACTAGAATTTAAAAAAAAAAACAATAAATAAAAACAATTCAATTTTACCATAATAATCTTTTTCACATACCAAAATCAATAATAATATATTGTAAGCTCTGCATGATATCCGTTCCATGATGATGTTGGTTCTATCGAAGGATTAAATTCAACAGGAAACTTTTGAATAGTAGTGATTTTTATTTAACTTCAAACAAAATATCTGTTTTAATTTTTTTTTATAGACCGTTAAATTAAAATAAAATACTTGTTCTTGTTTGAACAAAGCTGTGATGAAACTAACTTATTTTGCAACTGCAACAAATATATATACAAAAATAAATACTATTGGGAGAAACCTGTTTTATCTTTGAGGAAAATTATAATAAAACACTAATCTAATAAAAAGCTGATTCAGAGGAAACGCTTAGTACAAGTATTGATTTAAAATAATCGCAAATTTATATTGACTCAATTGTATTTTTAAAATCTAACGGTTAAAGGATTGCAATCATTTGAAATAATGTTAATTGAATTTTAATAATAATTCGACTGAATGTGTTATGTCTAAATTTAATATTGAAATTGAATCGTTCAGAAATTTTACTCTTAAACACGTTTTGTCAACCACGTCCCGGGTTTCAGTTCAAATGCACGGATGAACCGACTTGTTTCAACCAATGTTCCTTCTAATTTTCGGAAGGCTATGTGCGCAAAAGATATCGGCTGTGCAACTTTGACAAGAAATAAAAAGATTTGTGCGCCACATAACGGTAGTTAGACCTACTAAACGAAAAGGTTGATTTTTAATAATGGCAATAATTAAAAACACTATAAAATGACAATTAATTTATTCTCGTGATGGTAAATCTGATGTAACTTTTGTGCGCTCTGTGGTAATGTATGTGCGCGCCCTTGGCGAACGCGCACAGCTTAGAGGGAACACTGGTTTAAACCCTTATCTTTTTTAGACACAATAGTGCATGGTTAAAGGGTAGGTTCTGTGCAGCTCTGTATTGGACCAGAAATAGTAAACTCGATTTTTATCGTTATTGCGTTATGGAAGGTGGCCTTAAAACAGAGGTTGTATAGCATAATGCAGTGGTTCTTAACCGGTGCACCGCGAGATTATTGCAAGTGCATAAATTAATATTATTTGATGTGATAGCAAAAACCTCATTTTGTAACTCTATTAATTTTGATTGCATTTCCTATAATAATCCCAACGGTGTTGGGATTAGAGAAATATCTAGACTGGTTAGGTAAAATGTATTGATATGTCGTATTTTGTGACTGCTTTTTAAGACTTAAAGATTTTGTTTAGTTTTAGGACCTGGCATATATTTCCATTAATTAATGGTTTTTTACAAATTACATTATGTTAAGCCATGAGAGAAAAAGAAGTAGACTACGAAGCCATTACTAGTTAGCTGGTGCTTTGGATTGCACAAGAATTGACATCTGTGGTAGTATACGATAGAATACGATTTTTTCCATTGAAAATTTCGTTGCATACAAATTATGGAACCACAATTTTGTTCCTTTATTAACACTTTATAAGCGGGCGATTTTTAGTGATTAGCGCAAAAATATATTACATTTTTTAAATCAACACAACTTCTAAGCCAAACAATATTTTCGGCTAAAATTTTCAACGAAATCATATGTGACATTTAATCATTAAAATAAAATAAAAATATTTTGAATACATCATAATTTCACTACTTTTCTAAGCTGAATATAAAAACCTGTTATTAATTTAGTAGATATCACTCCACTTGTTATCAATATGAAATATTCAAAATATTCTGTATAAAAAATAACATTAATCCATACCATACAATTATACAAATAATTATACTATAAAATCCTCATTTCTACAAATTTACAATCACTGAAAGTGTGAAATCTGATGCCCTAAATATTTTAGAAACATGTGCGTCTTTTTAAAAAAATACTATGTGTGAAAAAACATTCAGGGTATAATAAATTATGAATTTATTGCTTATTTTCAAAAAGGGTCACTTGCCGCGGCAGTTATTTTGAATAAACCATTAAATTATGAGTCAATATACCAACAAAACCGACAGTACGCGATAAACGTATTTTTACGTGTCCCGCCTACAATGTGTTAATAGCTTATTGACAGACGTAGTGAGTAGAGTATCCAATCCCGGACCCTTTTTGTGATTCCGGGATTTCGTGATTGACAATTTTTCAATTCCAGGGATTGAACACTCAACATAAAATCGTGTATAAATTGGTATTTGAAATTGACAAAACTTTTGGCCATCGATTATGAAATCATGGGATTTTTCAAACAATTTCATTTTTAATTTCAAAAACCCAGGAAATCGGTACGATATGCCCAAATTACCAGTGTGACTCGTTTTTTTTTATCTCTTCCAAGAATTTTTAAATCCAAAATCCTAACAGATTTACGGATTTGCTAAAAAAGTCTAAATCCCAGGATTAGTACGGTCGGGATCACAGAATTTCACGGGATCCCGGGATTGGAAACCCTAGTTGTAAGGTTTATTTCTCATTGACAGTTTCTGCAATCTTAAAATGTAGATAATCATTATTTTATGACATTTGCACCAACTTGGTTAACGGAACAATTTTTATGAGCTTTGATTGTGTATAGTCAGCATTATAACTTAATGAAACTATTTTTTATTCAGTAAGTGTTAATATTCGGGTCGGGTCCTATGTCGCAGAGGCCTGCGTTGTGGGCTACGAACAGGAACGATTTCTGTTCGAAGGCATGGGTGTTTCTGATGTCTAAAAATTCCTTCCCAACCTTCCGATCCTTCGATAACTGAGCGCGGCGAGAGCGAATAGTTGAACACTAGTCCTGTCCGAGCCCTATCCTTCTATTCATTCTACTCTTATTAAATAAGAGAGGTTGAGGAACTAACTAACACACAGTTTTCGTAGAAAAAATAAATATTGAGATACCTCCACTTTGAAAGTAGACATGGATTTTAAAAAAATATATTCATTTTACCGACTCCGACAATGCAATTTAAATGCTTATTTAACGTACAGTTTGGATTTTGTTCATTAGGCCTTTTATTAATAATACATTAACTGATATTGATTACGACTAATGGAGGTTCAGCTATGGTTGGGAATCACATTTGCCGTATAACTTCTTTTTCTAAAAAGTACATTGAAGGCTTTTGAAAAAAAAACGTAAAATTACTTTAAACATACTAATGTAAGGTGGCTTAGCCGCGTTAATTTGTTTTAAAAGATTCTTGACAACAGCATAGAAATTAAATCTTCAGTTAGTTAACACCTCCATGCCCATGATGCAATCGTAAATAGTTGAGCCATTAAGTCATTCAATATTTCTCTTAATATTGTCAATAAGTATTAATCATTTTAGATATTCTAGCATACATACATTTTTAACATTATTTTTTAGCTGCTAACTTAGGTTTAAATACTGTCAATAAACAGTGAAACATAGATGCCATCATGGCAGGGAACGTGATTTTTTAGGATGGCATGTTACGGGTTAAGTTAGTAGATGATAAGGAAATAATATCTTTCTGATAATATAGAAAAGCTAAATAAACTAAATTTGCATATTCAGGGAAATAAAATAACATTGGTTGACATTGTGAGCACTAGGGCTTCCAATTAACCGGACATAAACACTAACCGGTTTTCGGTTTTTTTCTGACAAATAAACCGGGTAACCGGTTTAAACCAAAATATCATGTATTTTGATTAGGTAGGTATGCAAAACAATCGTAGAAATTTTTCAATATTTGGCATACCAGCTAATACTCCAATTTCAAACAAAAAACACGACATTTATCTTAATGGGACTCTAATTACCAACTTGTTTGTTATGCCAAAGTAAAAATTACCATAACATGTGAAAAAATATTTTATGATAAAAAAATATACGTCAAATAAAAAAAAATGGAGCTTGATTATAAAACTCACCAAAAGAATGATGTTTAAATGCATTCAATTTTAAAAAAATACCAACTGGATAAGACAAGAAATCCAATGTTTAGACAAAAATAGAGTAGAATACCAAAATGTCAAAAAATGTCAAATTATTTGAAAGAGTCATTTCTGTTCACAACATGGACAACTTTGGGACAGAAGAAGATTATTCTACAAAATATATATATATATATATGTACATGTTTGTTGTATTTTGTGAATTGTTTCCTAAATAACGCAGTAAATTCATTATAAAATATTTTTCGTTTTGTAAAAAAACAATGAAAAATAATAAAAGAGTATTTTTGATAGATCCCGGTTAACCGAGAAAAATAAACCAGTTTTCGGGTTTTTTTTTAAAACACGCGATAAACCGGTTTGGAAGCCCTAGTGAGCACCCTCAATACATTCAAAGACATCTGTCCCTCTTAAAAGCGTAATTCAGCACAATGTGTGATTTAAAACCAATTATTCTTTAACCTGTTGTATTGTATCGGAATCTAGTTTGAAGATTGAGAAAAATATTCATGTTTGTGAAAAGTGTGGAATAATGACAACAAATTTTGTTTTCTTGCAATACTTTTTATTCAGTGATGGAAATTGTACAATTCAACATGACATATATTCTATGTAGGGTTTACAATGGTTTTGAAAATTGTGCAACATTATCTTGATGTATGCGACGTGCGCCACAGACAACTTTGTAAACTTGATACATAATTGACCTTTGAGCACTCTCAAATCTTATTTTGTAAATCAGTATTCAATTTATATACACATTCACAGTAGCTGGGCAAAATGAAATCTTTTGTTTCAAATTTTTGGCTTAGATGATTCAGGTACACAATTTTTCTATACGCGAACTTTTGTTGACATATTGGTGTGTATCCAGGTCGGTGGTAGTCCATGTTACATTGAAATTTATCGCTGAAACAGAGAAGAATTCTTTTTAATTTATGTTCTTAGGATTTTGACTGAATGTACTTGATTGATTTTCAACATCAAATTTGAACTGCTTAATTTGTCTTAATTTCTATACGTTTTTTCACTAGCCCGAGTTTTGCCTTTCGACATCTTTAGGCATTCAAGTGCAATGATGAACATGGACTGACAGTCAATAAATATTTTTTTCTGTATTAAAACGTTTAGTAAAAATATTATTTCTAAGTATATCGACTGCGGAAAGGAACAGGGACGTAATCCAAGAATTTTACAGGAGACAAAAAAAACTTTTTTTGATGTTTTTGAGCCAAATGAAAATTACTAAACATACACAACTTTAAAGTGCACAAAGACTGATAAACAGAATTTTAATTGACTTTAATTTTAATTTAACGAAATTTTTAAAGAAAAGTTTTTTTTTAGTTTTAAAAGTTTAATTTGGCATTTTCAGCTTACATCATTTTAATAGAACGTGTATCGCGTTGTAAACAATGTGACTATCGAAAAAGGATAATTGGAATATATGTGTTATATCTTGTTGCCTTTCCACAGTCGATGTAAAATTGGCACCTTTGAACAGAAATCAATAAATCGACTAAAAAAGCACTCATTCTTGCTAGGATTCGAGCCCGTGAGTATTTCAACAGAAGCCAACGTCGTTGACTTCTCGACTATGGATCCGACAAATGATTTTTTTTAACTTACTTGGTGCAAAGTTCTATAATAATTTTTTGAGGATTTTTCTCCCCGTTTAAGACATGTTGCCATGTGCTTTCATTTGTTTTGATTGAGGCGGGGTAAATAACCTGAAATTAAAAAAAAAAAATTAACTACTTTATATCATCATGATCATATAATTTTATAGCATGAGTGGACAATTCATTAAAAATCTTTTATATAATCACAATATTTTAATTTTCATTATGCATCCTTGTTCTAAAAAAATCGTTTTTCATAATTCGTATAATCCACGTCCATTTTTTACTAAATAAAAACATAGATCACTGAAAGTAGTGTTCCAAAAATGTAATAGATTAGTCTACTGCCTAGTTTCGCCTCGGTTGTATTAAACTTCCAGAAAACATTTTTTTTCGACCGTATTATTTTTTTGATTCAGATCTCGGTGGGATTCCTTCTCTTTTAAATTTGAATCATTCAAATTTAATATTGAAATTCCACCAAGCACCTTCAGTCGAAATCTTAAATTAAATCCTTCTCTTTTATTTATCAATGTGCTGATTTGAACAACAAAATAAAATACTAAATAAGTTCGTAATGGAGACTTAAAAAGTAATTATGTATCGAAAACTTTTATCAAATAAACAGCTTTCTATCTTTTACTGTACACTTACGGTTTGTTTTGAGCCACACAGTTCTGTCTCTTCTCCGGCAAATCTTTTTTTGATGACGGAATTGTTTTGAATAAATTCTCGGAATTCAACAGTCTGTAAAAATCAAAAAATAAAAACAATTTATAGTCGTTACAACCGTATGCGGTAAAGCGCAGAATAAGCACTAACTGTATAATAAAACAATGGTCCAATTTTGTTGTTTATTGTCCCATTACCACCCGTTATGTATATCTTCTACTGTTTTAAGGCCACATACCATAGCTTACGAGCCATCAAAAAATATACACAGTGTAATATTGCAGTTACAGACAATGATTCTTGCATACAAAAAAAAAAGAAAAAGATTCTTGCTCAGCCATTTATTTTACGTGATATCACGTATATTTTTTATCTGTATACTGACTGATCTGCATACTATCTAAGTTTTGGTCAACGTCGTTGGCTTCGGTTACGAAGGTCACGGGTTCGAATCCCAGTACGGACAGTTTTACAAATTGATTTTTCAATCGATTTATGAATTTATGTTCGAAGACATGGATGTATGTGATGTCTTGAATTCCCCCCTCTCACCCATCTTATCCTATGAACGGGGCGTATCGAGAGCGATTAGCTGACCACTAGTCCTGTCCTATCTCTATCCTTTTATTCTTACTCTCTTTGGAAAAAGAGAGGTTGAGCAACTGAGTAACAAGTAGTTCTCGTAGAAACACTTATGTTGAGATAAACTCCATTAGGAGTCCATATGCTCCACATTGGGAAGGGACATGGTAATAATCTAACTGGTGGTAGAGGTTAATCTATTCCGCGTTGAATTTAATGACCAATCAAGGATATACCATTCCACATATGATGTTACAAATTTACCGAAGGCCTCATAATTGGGCTTGGTTGAGATAAGTTCAGCATGGCATTTGAGGCCCGTATCAAGGCGGACTGCAGCAAACGTCCGGAATTTATCTTACGGCCGTACGTTATTGCGTTCTGATGACTGTGCACTAGGGCTTGTCGGTTTTCAAAAACCGGTTTTAAAACCCGGTTTTTTGTTAAATTTGGTACACTCGAAAACCGGTTTTTTTTCAATTTCGTAACCGGTTTTAAAAAAAGCAATACTGTACATCACTTAGTGATGATACAATTTTATCACAAAAATTAGATCATAACTAAGTGATCGATCAGTGGAAGCTTTTTGTTTACTGAAATCATATTTTCTGAAGAACAACACCAAATAATTTCTTGATGTATGTATATAAATAAACAAAATAAAAAATGTTTTTAAACCTTTTCTCGTTATTTTAATTGAATTATCCATTTTTTTAAAAAACTTCGAAACTCGGTTTTTGAACATTATTGATATTCGAAAACCGGTTTTTTCATAAGTCGGTTTTTGTATAAGCCTTACTGTGCACACAAGTGCAACCCGGCTTTTCAACCAACTTCCTTAGTCTAAATAGTTTGCCGTTGAATTAGTCATGGCTGGTTATAAGTTGGAAAACCCAGTCCCCAGGAGCAAAAAATCTAAGTTTGAATTTTACAGCAACTTTAGTTCCAAATGAAGCCGTCGGCCACGATAAAATTTCGGCTAGAAGCTACTTAATTATTCTTAATTACAGTTAGCATAATAAAGTAAATTGTGATTTTCTTACGTATCTATTCATATCACTATCAACCAAGTCTGTGAAATGAGAGACTCTTTCTACGCCAAATGTTTGTCCTGGTCCACATGGTGATTTTCTCAAATTATAAAGGTTTATTTCTTCTTCCCTTCCTTCTTTTTCTTTCTTGGCATTGAGTGCATTTTGGCTACTTTTTGTGTTTACATATTCATGTTTCAAATCAATACCCAATTTTGCTTCATCCATTTTCATCCATTCTTTTTGTGGCATCGCACACATGAGCCCTGCAAAGATCTGTAACAGTAGAAACGAACTAAAATTATACAACAGTGATCGATAACTTTTTATTGATACGTGCATATCAATAAGCATCAATGTGACAAAGAGTACTGAACATTAATTTGACTAGATGAGGCAGCTTAGAATTAAATCGAAACACCTTTATATCAAGCCAGAGTGCACACAATTTCACGATCGATGATCCATAAAGACGAAGAAATTAATATTACCGACTGCTTCGATCTTTTTATATAAAAAGATATTTATTCTCTATATATCTATTACAACGCTTATGTTCCCTTAACCTTAAGAGAGTAGTAGAGATAGAAAAGATAGGGCGAGACAGGACTAGTGGTCGACTAATCACCCTCGCTATACCATGTTATTTTAGGATTGGAATGGTGGGGGGTGGGCATTTTTAGATATCACAATAATCCATGCCTTCGAACAGAAATCAATAAATCTATTGAAAAAATGCTGTCTGTAGTGGGATTTAAGCCCATGATATCTGGCATGAAAGTCAACGACGTTGACCATTGTGTCATAGACCCGGCATGTAGTACTTAAACTTGCAGTAGTAATAAAACTTAGTACACTAAAACTTGATATAATTGTCAAATGTGGCAGATTGGATGTCCGTAAAACCCAGTATCTCCGTTATAGTATACATATCGACTGTGGAAAGGAAAAAGGACGTAACCCACACATATCAAATTTTACAGGAGGCGCTGAAAACGTGTTTTAATGATTTTGTTACATATGCAAATTATGAATTATACACAACCTTGAAATGCACAGATACTTCTGAACTGGTCTTTAATTGACATAACCTAATATTAATTAAATAAATTGTCTCGGAAAAAACTTTATTTCAGTGTTTTTTCTTGGTTTTAATTTTTTACAAAGTCATCTTTTTTTACTTAAAGCAAAATCTAGATACTTATTTGGCATTTTCAGCTTCCGTCCTTTTGATAGAATGTGTGTCAAGTTGTATACATTGTGATTATCGAAAAAAAGCTGTTTTGGAAAATTGAGGGTTACGTCCTTTTTCCTTTCCACAGTCGATATGTATAAGAGTGTTTTGACTTAAACGAGATACTCGTAATTTCAACATTAACTTTTGTATGACTTCTTATAATATTAAGCTTATACAATCAAATTCATTATAATTTTCTAGTCATTATTGGCTTAACTTACTTATTTTTATATATTTTTTAAAATTAAACGGACATTGCTAAAAAGGGCTTAGAGCATGAAAATTCGTTGGCTGGGAACGTTAAAACACATGCTACTTTGTTACCCGTATTAATCATTCGCAGAGTATTGTTTTGAATTGTTGCTTTTAGATTTGTTAATCATAAATGCATCCAAGAAATTTTCATAATTATTTCGACATGTAATTAAAATAAAAAAGTATTTTTTTTCTTTATATATAAAGAAAGAATACTAAACTTTTGTCTTGGTAGAAAGAGATCAACCGCAAAAATTAATAAATGCTTAATTGTTTGTCCCGCTTGTGGTTAAGCGGTATTCAATACGAAGTTTAAAATAATAATTTAAAATTAGACACTTTGTATTACATAACTATAAGAAGTCGCTAAAATATATAATCGAGTTTAATTTAATTAAAATTAGCACTTACGGTACTAAGACTAAAACAATAAAAGCCATCCGAAGGAAGGTCTTCTGGGGACCCCAGTGATATTGGCCGTATTCTTATGAATTTCTTATGAATATAAATATATAAGAGTAGGTACTTGCATATTACGCTGCAAAAATTAAGTAAAATAAGCAAATACGAAATTAACAGCTTAATAGATACGATGATTCCGAAAAAAAAAACAGTTTACCACCGATAGTCAATCTGTTATTTATTTATCCCCAATCAACTTATTATAGACAAGATGCATCGATCAAATAGAATATATTTGAATGTAAATCACGTAGTCCACATTCATTTGTTTTTAGTTTTTATCACAATATGTATTTTATTTTACTACTGTTCTTTGTTTTCAAAAATGAAAAACAATACCCAAATACAAAAACAATACGTAAAAACACAATATTCTATAAGGTTATTAATAGTAATCTATTCAATTGTTTCTTATTTAATTAATTTAAAAAGATCAACTTGTTTTATAATCAAATACAAAACACTTTAGCATATTTTTATATCTAATATTAAAAAAACTGCGTTTACTCACCAAAAACAAGAATACACAACTCTGAATTTTGAAAATCATTTTCTTCAAATAATTGATACACGTTTAAAAAAATCAGAAAATTCCTTTAATTTTTTTTTTCACAAAAATTATGAAATTTTATTTAACTTATCTGAGCTGTTTGACTGTTAGATATGTTCTGACATTATTTTTACAATAACCATTTATATAAGGCAATTATGAAATGACGAGGAGGAAAATTAGTTAATTGAATTAAAAATCAAACCGAGATAAGAAAGGATCATATCCAATGTATATTTTTTATATTGACAATATTTTTTTAAAAACATCAGCTTAAAACTCTTAAACTGTGGTTCGCATAAAACACTGATCAATACAGACAGGAAAAAGAAATTATAGCGGCATTCTTAATTGTTATTTAACTCACTCTAGGTAAAGATATTAGTTTTTTATAATAAAAACAACGAAAGCCCAAAGAGAAAGTAAAGAATAGATTGCGCATAAAACCTTCTTACAGAAAGGCTTATGCACTAGACTTTACACCATTTTCAAAATTCAATTTATCACTAAGCAATTCAAACAAAATTCAAAAGAAGATCTTTCGAAGAAATGAATAAACTTATATAAAAAAATTAATACGACTTTAATTTTGAGTAAGTAACATGTATATTCCTTCTTTTTCAAACACCAATGTTGCACCTCTACAATTTAAAGTGTTGATACGAACAAAGCTTATTAAAACACCACAAAAAATAGCATTTTTTTAAATCCATGTCCGCTCCCAATTTGGAGCATATAGCTTTCTATTAGAGGTATCTAAACAGATTTTTTCTACGAAAACTGTTTGTTACCCAGTCACTCAACCTCTCTTTTTTCAAAGAGATGATTAGGGATAAGGCTATGAAAGGACTAGTGATAAACTAATCGCTCTCGCTACGCCCAATTATTGAAGGATGGAAAAAGTGGGAGCGGAATTAAGACATCACAAACACCCATGCCTTTGAACAGAAATCGATAAATAGATCGAAAAATTATGTTTGTGCAGGGACTCGAGCCCGGAAGCCAACATCGCTAACCGCTGCGCACTAGGACCCGACAAAAATGGAATTAACATACTGTCATAAAATCTTTTTGTTCAAAAGTTGATCAAACAAAACATATTCGTACAGTGATCGTCAGATGACTAGTATTTTGTTCATCGTTCTTACTATCTCTTGTTTTTGGGATCGAATGTATAGGAGAGAATTTCAGACATTGCTTATATAAATTCCTTTGGACAAAAATTCATTCTACGGGTAAAAAAAGAAGTATCCGTACACTGATTCTGAACCTAACGATACCAACTACTCGACTACGTAATTATGAATTGTATATTTTGGTATTTACTAGCGCTGTCTAGTTTTTTGTTAAAAAGTAAAAATCAGAGTTTAAATTGTTCTTGAACTTAGTGCACATCCAAGGTATGATTACTCAATCCTTTACGATACAAGTCGTCACCAACCCTTTTTTTAAGCTTTATTATTTAACCTTTTAACTGCCAGCAGGTGTATGTATGGCGGTATCTCGCACGCCACGAGTTTAATTCCAATTATATATATATTTTAATTTATCGTTTTTTCAAGTAGTAAAAACGAAAACTGTTTCAATTGTGAGTATAGGACGATATTTCCAATAGATGTCGTAGTGTGTTCGACACAGTTGTATGTTTAACATAATTGATTTACGTTAATAAAATCCCTTTCAAAGCGTGCGTCATTTTATGTATGATTGGCGTACCGTTCACGGAAATGTTCGCGTCTTAAGACGCTTGTGGCAGCCGTCCGGTTAATGGCATCCGTTTTCAAAATAAATAATCTGAAGGGTTCTTGTTAAATATTTAAAATATACTTAGAGTTCATGTACTGTGATTTGAGAACGAGCATGGCTTAAAAGCATTATTGTTTTTTTATTATACCTACACTATTCATTTTTTATCGTTTTTACTATTAAGTATCTAATTTCCTACTTTGATTCGCTATCACGTATAACAATGTATTTAATATTATTTACCGTGTATATTAGTAATCCAAATTGAATAGGGAAATCATTGTTCATATTTAATTTCCGGTATTATTTTTATCGCTACACAACATTTTTTTAGGATATCCTATCCTTCAAAAGGATAATAATTTTACGTAAGGTTTAATTTAGGGTTTCCAATCCCGGGATCCCGTCCAATTCTCTAATCCTGAAAACCTGGGATTGTGATATTACTAATTAATAAAAACACAATATTTCTTTGTACTTCATTCCACTTTATTTAATTGATCACTTTTAAGGTGTTCACTGTCAATACTTGGTGGAATGGCATTATAATAAAAATAATAAAACATTTTTTTATAATTTTTTAGTGTTTTTCAATCAACAGTAGAGTTTCATTTTGTTAAAAACTTCACTTGCCACTTATATTTATTAGTCTAATATTTTTTTAATTGTATGTTATAGGTGATAAGCATTTTAATAATGTGTAATTATAATGTTATTTTTAAATCCTTTTCATTGTTAATAGTTGCTTACACTTTTTATTTCAATTTAAATTTGTATAAATAGCACTGTTTATATATTTTTCTTTTCAGTTGATAATGCTCGCAATGAGAGAAACCGGTCCTGATCAAATAAATTTTATGTGAAATAAGTACTAAACAAATGTTTTTTTTTTTATTTTTATTATTTAATTGAATTCAATGCCAATTCTTGTTTACTACTTTTCTTTTTTGTATAAATAGCAGTGTTAAATTATATTTCTTATCAGTTGACAATGAACGAAACCGGTCCTGACTTATTAAATAAAGTGTAATGAAGTACAAAGGAATATTGTGTTTTTAATAATATAATGCCTTTCCACCAAGTATTGACAGTGAACACCCTAAAAGTGATAGTACTAATTAATTACAGAAGAAATAAGAAAATTACAGAAAGTTGAGCGAGGTCTAAAAAAGTATGTTTGAAATTTAGATATTTTTGAGAATTCCATAATTTCCTGGAAAACGTAAAAAAAATATCTCACGCTGTTCATTTTGGGAAATCCGTATATTTCTGAGATTTTGGATTCGAAAATTCTTGAAAGAACTAAAAAAACACCTCTCGCGCTCTTCATTTTGAGAACTTCAAATTCATGGGTTTTTGAAATAGACGTGAAATTAAATTTGAAACGTTCAAATTATATACGTTCACACACGTTTTGTCACTAACAACTCGGGCTTCGCCGATCGGCGTATTCAGGCGTTCAATTGCACGGATGAATTTGAAGATGCCGAAAGGTGAAACTCGGGTCGTTAGTGACAAAACTTGTGTGAATGTACATAATTTGAGCGTTTCAAATTTAATATTAAAATTCCACCGTGCAACTTCAGTTGAAATCTTAAATTACGACATGAGATTGTTTAAAAATTTTCTCAATCTCGAATCCCAATTTATACACGATTTTATGTTGATTGTTCAATCCTGGAATCTTGAGATTGGATGCCTTAATTTAGTTTCATGTTCAAACATGCATCAATAATTATTCATCATTAGAAATGCTTTGAAAATCACTTGCCAATACCAAGTACTTTATTAAGAAAAATTTTCAACTATATCCTAACAATTTATCCTGCAACAAACGTGTTTTTTTCCGCGGTTTTTAAGCAAATAACTAACTCCCACATACAACGTTAATTTTTTTTTTTAAATCACAATCATATAACTTTTTTACTGAAATGCGACAGCGTATATACCACGCATATATTAATATAGCGTTTGTATAATATATATATAAAATAAACAATACTTGTTTACCCCAGCATTGTTCTTGGAATTAAAAATATTTGCGTCTTCTTTATAGCGCTGTTAAGCATAAAATATGAAATCGAAGCGTATGTGTATAACGCCCATAAAACATAGAAATGGTGTCTGACACAGTAATTCTAGAAATAGCAGCCAGAATGACATCTAATATAAATGTCACGTCACAACTGTTCACCGTTTGAGAAGCGTTTTTGTGACAGACAAACAGACACGTGTATTTTTTCAGCTAATACCCTTGACGATTTAAGTTTATTTTCTTTTATCTAAGTCCGCTCCCAATGTGGAACATATGGCCTCCTAGTGTTGGTATCTTAACAGAAGTTGTTCAGTCACTCAACTTCTCTTTTTCAAAGAGAACAGTAAGGATAGAATGATAAAACTAAGATAGGACTAGTAGCTAACTAATCGCTATAGTGGGAGGATTTTTTAAACATTGCAAACACCCATACCTTCGAACAGAAATCGATCGAAAAAATGTCATAGGACCCGACATATATTTATTTAATTAATATGTTTACTAGCTGTAAGCCCGTTGGCCCCAACTGGAGGATTTTTTCGTATTATAAAAAAAAATGAAATTTTCCGTCATGTAACAATCAAATGCATATTTATCAAATTAATCAGAATAAATTAACTTTACTAATTCGCCAAACGGAGCTTATTTTTAGGAATATATGAGTCTTTAAGAGTTGAAGTGAACCAAATATAAAGGCAGGGGCAGGGGGAGGGGAAATAGAGGACAATCATACGAAAGGACAATCATACGGAAGGACAATCATACGGACGGACATTATCGACTATTAATATATAGATATATAACAATTCACATAATGTATATTTAAGCAATTTAATTGCAAAAAATAATAATGTGTATGTGATGACTCAAAGTTTTCAAAGCTAGCGTTTTATTTTAATTAAAAGTGCTTAGCAAAAATATTTACTTTCGTTGCAATAAAATCCGGTGTGTTTCCTTCGGCTGGTCCTTTATTTTCGGTTGCGATATATTATTCATCGCTATAAAGCTTGGCATTGAATTATGACGCAGAATGATATCACTTATGCAATTTGAAAATTTGATATAAACCTTTACATCATTGCTTGGGTAGCGTAGAAACTTCTGGATATATCTAAATTCTATTCAATTGCAGCCCTCGAAGCGGAAATTCAATTTCCTCGAGATATTCGATATGGGACTTATATTAATTTTAAAGTTTACCAACTGCAAGACAATTTCATATTCAAAACTACTTATGATAATATTCGAGAAAGATTGAATAAAGTATAAAAAGTAATTATTTTTGTGCACAGCATTAAATATATGTATGTTGTTTAGGAAAACCCTGATAACTGATTTTTAAAACGCAGAGCATTAATACAATCAAATTTATATTAAATAATATATTTATCCGCAATTCATTAAAATTGATATAAATTCCATAAAAATAGGAATTATTTAAAATGTTATAATGATATTTTTATTAACACGTTGGATCCCGGAGCCGTGTTTTCACGTAATGTGCTAGCCGAGCGTTGAGTCCCGGATCCGTGTTTTTGCGTGATGCGCTATGCTTTCAAACAGGTGTAATTGTAATATTGAGTAACATTAAGTAATTTTAGACTCAGTATAACCATTATAGCAGATACTCAAAATATTCTAAATCAGTCTTTTAACTATTATTTTTTTTCAAAATAGTTACTGATTACATCAACGAAAATTTAAGGATATCATAACGCATTCAATGCGTCCACTTGTCTCTTTGAAGATCACATGATGGTGCAGTCACCGAGTTGTAAATTTATATATTCCATAAAAAGGATGTCAAAAGGCATTTATAAAAATGTTGTGTTACTAATAGCAGCAACATAAAATAAATAAGTCAAATTAAACCTCCAAGGTGTTAGCTAAGCAAAAAAGGAGTTAGACTTGGTACATGTGCACATATTGTAATATGGCTTTCCATAAACTCCATTAAGAGTCCGTGTGCTTCACATTATGAACGGGCATTGTAAAAAAATATATAAAATTATGTTATCTAAAAAATAAATACCAATCAAAAATTAAGCCAAATAGTAATCAACGAGATAGTAAAAGTTTAATGAGTTGTTTTTTAACACAAGCATTGCCAAATGATCATTTTTTACTGCTTTTGATAGGCGAAAATAGTCCTGATATTTAATAAAAACTTTAGAATAAGTTAAAAAACAGTTTTTAATTTTTCAATACCCATAATGTCAAAAACTTAAATAAGTCTTCGTGGCTCTTTATGTAGCAATAACCTCGGCAACCAATGTGTCAAAGACAGGGCAGTGCTCGGAACGTATGGCAATGTGAATATACATATACAAAGACCGTACGACAAAATAATCGTCCCCAAGTAAAAGAAGGAATCGTTGCGGAGAGAACAATGCGGCCTGACTAAAGCCTGGATTATCTGGGATTAAGTTTATCGCAACTTTGGGGGATACGACAAATGACAACAGCAAACGGAGTATGGACACAGGTTAACCATAAACAAACCTGAAGTTAGCGTCAATAGTAAATATGTCGATGGCGGAATCTGCCACCCGGGGTGATTTATCTAGGCCTAATTCTGTAATTTATTATATATATTATTAACGTCAAAATATATGAATAATTTCGAGCCAACTCAAAGGTGTTTGATAAATTGTTTTTAACTTTATGTAACCGGAAATGAGAACATATTTTCATGTACACAATATCGAATGTGACTCGCTTGTGCGTAGTTGTGATAGATTACTTAAATGTAATATATTTTAATACCTATTTACAGATAATTAAAGTAACAAACATGCAATAAGTGAATTATCACCATTTTTATGCTGATTAATCTCAGTTCTGATAGTCCGTAATAAAATATATAAATGGAAATCACAATTATGTTCAAAAAAAGTTTTTTCCTTCAACAATTAAATCATAAAGTTGACACATTCAAGCAAACTGTGAGACTTCAAAACTCAAGCTCTTTATTTGTGTGGCAAATTACTTTGTTTGCTCCTTATATTAATTTGAAGATGATTTTTTTTCTTGGATTAATGAATATATTTCTCAAAACATAAAATTCAACTGTCTAATTTTTCAAGGAAATATGTTATAAACATAACATTTATTTTTTTATCTAAAGGAAGGTAAAACATGGCTGTATTTATTGAAACTTTTAAAACATTTAAACTGTGCATAACTACTTCTAAGCAATTTAAACATTTTTGGTTCCCCTATACTACAAATGCATCGTATTGCTTTGACAAACAAAAGAGGGGTTGTGTTTGATTTTATTTTGTATTCTATCATTCCGAACGTATCCATTTTATTTCTATTCGGCACTAAAGTAACCACGATTGTACATTTGAAATCACTTTTGAAACGCTCAGATGATGTAGCAACTCGATACAATGGATGACATATAAAACGGCTGCTCCATAACATTAAGCTTTTATAAATCTGGTTTATCTGGCCATTAATGGAGCTTAATGTCATTATGGGCAATTAAAGTAAGGCTTCATTTATCTTATTTTACCTAATTGCTTTCTTCTGTAGTTTATTACCGAACCATCATCTTTGTATAGGCATTAAAATTAAGTTATCAAGCCCAAAAATATATACAATATTTGAAATACTATTGAAGCTATTTATTTTACAATGAAGTAAGCCTTTGTTTTCTAGACGTGATAATAGCCGTTCAAAAATTTCAAAGACTACCGATCAAATGTGTATGGGTTTTTGACTGATTTTTGAAACCCGGTTTTTTTTATTTAATTTGCAACATTAAAAACCCCAGATTAAAATTATATTCATAATGTACGTTTCCATTATAATGTTGACCGAACACGACCCGGGTTTCGCATCTCGGCATCTTCCGGTGCTATCCAGTGCGCGAATGCACTCGAACTGACAGGTAGCGGAAGTTTTGTATTGTCTATATACAAACACACAAGTATATTCGCTCAAAACGTATTGTTAACCTAATTGATAGCGAGAATTTACGATAAGAATTATTGTTGTGAGTTAAGTGAGCAGATTATAATATTGGGCATAATGAATTATCAGACAATAAAATATAAACGTAAAAAATAAATACAATAATAAAATAAAACAAAATGCTTTTTTAAAAAAAAAAAAAGACATATTATTAGAATTAATTGATCAATTATTTAAAGGGGTATAGTAATAGGGAATTTGGGAGATTTAACTGTTCATTTAAAATTGGAAAACTGTAAAGCTGTTTCCAGTTTTTCCAGTTTTCCAGCTTTCCTTTTCTTGATTTCTGAAATATATATTTTCCACTTTAATAGTATAACGTTTGAAACTTTTAATTAGAAAAAAATGAATGGTACTTATTTCTACGTCAGGCTTGGAACTCTTTACTCGTGCAATCTGGGATAGAAAAGTTCAATTGATTATTAAATAATATATTGTTTATTATATATAATATTATATAAGTGTATAAACTATCATTTGATTCCTTTGTTAATTGTTTAGTATGGTTATTGTATAAGATTGATAAAGCTATTGTATGAATATTGTATGAATACTGCGAATAGCTATGAGGCTTTGCAAACGCTTACATATTGTTATTCTACAGCTAGAGACACCCGTAATGTGATGACGACTTTTCTCATTCTTTTAAGTACTACACTATTAAAAGAGGTCCAGTACTGAAATCTTTATATAAAAAAACTAACATATGTATATCATTCAAAATTTAAGACACAATAATAATCTAAGCTCCGCGTCGACCGAAATCAAACTTTGGATATTTCAAAGAGAGGTCTACGCGGTCCATGCCTGGCCTCCAGGCCACTATGGAAACCAGGCTGCGGAACTATAGATATTTGACGTGATTTTTCAGGCCCGAGCTCCCACAACCCCAATTTGTGATGACAACTGGTAGACATTTAAAAGTCTTAGTTCAATTAATTTGGTTTAAAAAAATTATCATGTAACCAGTATAATCGATTGCTTTTATTGTTTATGACCGTAAATGGCAACACTGTTTTTGTAAACCCGAAACGATTTTTCGTTTTTTTCTTTCTTGCTTTTTGGGAGGTGAACCGGACACAACGTGTGTCGGTGCCTCCCGCTGGAAAATGGTTCCAGCACCCTTTAGTTTAAACTCAGTTGTGTTTTTTTGCAGTTTTTGTGCGATACGTTATTCCTACAATGGCGTATCGGAAAGCTCGTCGTCCGCGATTGAAGAAATAATCCTTTTCAATCTCGACGATAATTAAAAATAATTTTTGGTTGTCTGTCGCGCGCGCAGACTGTACCATATTTTGTTCTTAACTTAACTATAACTTCATTTGTGCAAGCCAGGTATTATTTGTTGTAATGTTAATTCTATTTGGTAATAATTTTGCGTGATTTAAAAAAAAATATTGCAGATTCTCAATAAACATATTTCGTAACATTGTTTTCATTCCTACCTACTATAGGTTATATAGTAGAGGTATAGTTATACCTCGACTTATCATTCTAACTGCGGTTAATCGTAATGACTTTCATTAGTGTGGATTTATTCTTTGGGCATAAATCGTGTATAAAAATTTAAAAATTTCTCACAATAAATGAAACTCGCTCAAAAATAAATTACGAGTCATGTCACTATTTTGAACAAGTGACTGACTAACAAAAGATGTCTCTTTTAAAACAATAAACTTGGACAATTTTTGTGTCATGGGGCAACAATATATAAAAAAATATTACAAATTATAAATTCTCTCAGTTTGATATCTTCTTATACAAAAGACAATTTCTTAATAAAAATCATCTGTATTTAAAAATATCTACGTTGATTGAGTCACCTATTCAGAGAAAGTTTTCATATAATACTATTGAAAAAGCTCGATGTTAGTTAGTATGTTTTTCTGTTATGAATAATTCACATCATTAATCTTTGTTCTCCGAATAAATTCGTTTTGTTTTGATTTAAAAATCAAGATGGGAAAGTTTTTATTTTATTATACTTCTCATTGTTAAAGCTACCTCGTTCAATGAAGAAATAAAAATTGTAATTCCTCACTCCAGCATCCGATATCATATTTTCCAATATAAATTGCAATTGCAAAGCAAATCTTGTGCAATACAAATTTTATTTAAGTTTTCATTATTTTTTCATCAATATGCGAACAAACATGATTTGATTTTACAATCTTGTACTTTCATAAAATTTAAATCTAGAATCAAATTGATTCTTCATTAAGATTGACATCGTTTGGCAAAATAAATAGTACCATTAACACCATATTGTTAATTTAAAAAAAAATCTTCTTTCAATACATTTTTGTAACCAGTCTTGGTTAGCAACAGGTTTCAATACTTTTTTCGGGTATGGTGATTGGGCAAGTGATCCAAAAAAAAAAGTTTGGTAATAAAATTTCACAATTATTTCACGGTTAAAAAAATTCAAAATGGCCTTGTAATAAAACTCAGGAATACTTTTTGAAAGTTTTCCTTTTCCGTCGAGTTGACCTTTGACATTTTTACGTAGATATAAATGATTGTAATGTTTTATTTACATTACAAAACATACGAATTATGTTTCATGTGTACCATAAGAAAGATTTATAGAGCTATTTGCATAAAATAATTTCGAGTTTATGGTAAAATGATATATATTATGGGACAACAATGAAAAATTTACAAGCTTGGGAATTGAAAGAATTTATTTAAGTTTGTTTTGTATCTATATATTAATAGTCGATAATGTCCGTCCGTCTGAATGATTGTCCGCGATTTTCCCTCCCCCTCCTCCGCCCCAGCCCCGCTGTCGCCATTTTTTTATTCATACCAAATACATACTTTTTTTCGTTTGTATATGGTCGCGATTTCGCCTTTTCGATGACGTCAAGAAAGATGGTCCTCCTCCCCCCCCCCACCCCATCCTGCCCCGCTGTCGCCATTAATTAATACACTGTTATTTGACGAAACAAATCAAATGGCTGAAAAATTGAATTCTCATACAAAAAAGCGCCGCGGCCGTGGTTCGAACCATCGCTTCTGGATTATGAGTTGAAATCGTTACCGCTCGGGCAAACGAACAACTGTCAGCATCGATCTGATTTAATTATATATATTAAGCACACATTTAAATTATTCTAAAAATTCCAAAATACGCATACTTCACATGCATACATAAACAGTTGAATTATCAAATGGCTGAAAAATTGAATTCTCATACAAAAAATTGCCGCGACCGTCGATCGATCCCATAATTATGAATTATCAGCCGAGCTCTTTGTCAACTGAGCTAACGTCACAATTATCAAAATGATGAAAATATATAATATATATTAAATTTCGTTTGAAAATGGAACCTTTCGTTTTTTATTAAAAAAACAGCATGCATATTATATGTTTTATTTTTCGAGCATTTCTCAATTCTACTGTACCCTAGCGGTAAGCCGCTCGGCTGGTAATCTGTAGGAACTTGGTTCGAATCTAGCCTAGAGCGCTTTTTTTTGGGTTTATAACATTTTTTTTTTTGAAAACTTTCTTTTTAAATCACAGTACATCTTGATCGTATGAAAATAAATGCTACCAAAATAACAAAATCCGATTGACTAGCGAAATATGTTTTTCAAAAAATAAATATAAGACGCAATTATTTCAAGATTTGTTTTTAATCTAGGTACATACGTGGTATAGTTAGTTGTTGGCGAAAGCATAATTTCAGTATGTGTAATAAAATAACTTCAGTAAAAATCATTATATATATTTTAAAAAATAAGTTCTGTTTGGAGAATCAGTCAACATTTTGATAATTTTGTTTTGATAAAATGTGCAATTAATTTATACCATTTTGCATGTGAAAAATGATTATTAGCAAACTTAAACATTATTTCAAAAATTAAGTAATTGACAATTTAAAACTGCAGGGCTGTCGATATATGCGCCGAGGTCGATTTATGCTACTATGAAAAATGATTGTTAGCAAACTTGAACATTATTCCAAAGATTTAATATTTTGACGAAATTTCTGTCACTACGAAAAAAAATGTTAGCAAACTTAAACATTATTCCAAAAATTAGGTAATTTACGAGGTATATTTCTGCTAATAGGAAAAATAATTGTTAGCAAACTCAACATTATTCCAAAAATTAAATAATTTACAATTTAAATACAACAGGGCATGCTGTCGATATATGCCCCGAGATATATTTATTTTATTTTTAGTATTTCTGGCTTATTCAATAACTAGGTTTGTAATTTTCTGACCTCTTAAAAATGCAAAAAAAATCCCCCCGTTGCGGTCAACGGTCTTACAGCTAGTATTATATTATATACCCAGATTTGATCATAAAACCTGTTTTTTTCTACATGTTTCTAAATATTTGTAGTTGAGTAAAAAAACATTTTTCAGATATTTTAATTATTATAGCATCCAATTCCTGACTCTGTTTGTGATTCTTGTATTTTGGTATTCACAATTTTTTTGAGATTGCTCATTTATCATAATTTTATGTTTTCATTTTTGTTTTTTTAGCATGTCCGCTCCCAATATGGAGCATATGAACTCCTAATGGAGTTTATCTCAACAGAAGTGTTTCTATGAGAACTACTTGTTACTCAGTTGCTCAACCTCTCTTTTTCCAAAGAGAGTAGGAATAGAAGGAAATGGCTAGGACAGGACTAGTAGTAAGCTAATCGCTCTTTATACGCCCCGTTCATAGGATAGTATGGGTGGGAGGGGGGAATTCAAGACATCACATACATTCATGCCTTCGGACAGAAATTCATAAATCAATTGAAAAATCAATTTATAAAACTGCCCGTACTGGGATTCGAACCCGTGCCCTCCGTAGCGGTAGCCAACGATGTTGACCACTCGACCACACAGGCATATTACTAATTTTAATACAACAAAATCACTGGCATTACAGCTAGCGACTAAGGTGACATATTTTTTTCATAAGCCACAGTTGCTTGAGATGAATTCGAGTAGAAGAGATTTCACAAACAAGTTCTTAAATTGAAATTGAAAAAAATAACTGAAATCGCCAAAAAATAAATGATTGCAACTGGTTTTTTATAAAATTATGAAAAAAACTCTCTGTTCCTGTTTACGACTGTTATACAATATGAAAAGGAGTAGCACCACAACTTATTCATCTTATATGTAGAAATATGTATACAAACTAAGGTACGCTGTCGCAAATAGTTTTTATTATCAAAATAAATATAAAGAAAATCGGGAAGAAATAACATTTTAATCTTATTTTTTTACATGTTATAGCGAGTCTCGAAAACCCGGGATCGGCATCAAGACGATCTGGGAGTACGGGATCGATAAATTGGTCGCAATTTTGGGATCCCGGATACCGGAATTGGATGCCCTAGTATGTATGTTTGTCTAGTCACAATCTGAAGCTTTTTATCTACCGCGACATTGTGTGGTTTAAAATTTCTTATAGTATTCAATTATATTTCCCAGACGTGGGTGGATGACCGCTAAAAGTTGGAGACACGCTGTTATCAGTACCAAGAACTGGATGCAATAGACACCGGGGCAACATCAATTTGCGATATTATGCTCTAATAGAAAAAGTACACAAATACTTACTGCATTTTAGTTAAAATTAACTAATTAATGGAGATAATATCATATGTTTTGTATTAAGCCAGTTGCTGACATCTTTGTTACTTATACAGTAAACGATTAGTGTTAAAAATATTACTTAAACATAATTTTTACCATAAATAAATATTCGCTTGTGTGGTCAAGTGGTCAACGTCGTTGGCTTCGGCTACGGAGGTCACGGGCTCGAACCCCAGTAGGGACAGTTTTATAAATTGATTTTTCAATCGATTTATGAATCCGAAGGAATGGATGTATGTAATGTCTTGAATTTCCCCCTCCCACCCATCTTATCTTATGAACGGGGTGTATCGAGAGCGGTTAGCTAACCACAAATCCTGTCCTAGCCCTATCCTTTTATTCCTACTCTCTTTGAAAAAAGTGAGGTTGAGCAACTGAGTAACAAGCAGTTCTCGAAGAAACACTTCTGTTGAGATAAACTCCATTAGGAGTTTATATGCTCCACATTGGGAGCGGACATGGTAAAAAAAAAGATAACAGAATTTGAAGTCGGTCATTATTTCTTATAAAAAAATTTTAAAACCCACAAAACTCGTTTTGGTATTTTATCGGTCTCTGACCTCCACAACTATGACGAGACACTGCCTGAGAATCGTTTTAGACCCAGAGCAGTCCTGCTCGACGACCCTCCATAGATCTTATGTCGTCTAAAATTGACAATTTTAGAACGAACTTAGCATCACGAAAATGACTCTCTTTGTTTAAAAACAATTTGTATACTGTATGTGTGTATGTATGTATGCGCATGTGTGTGTACATGTACGGATATAGTATGGAGGAAGCATATGGAATGTGATTTGCAAAATAATGCATATGGAGTTCCCGTGAACTTCTTATCTCTGTAGCGATCGCGCCCTTCCGTCTGAAAACGACGGTAAGGGGATGCAATTTACAAATTTTCAAAATCTTTATCGATGAAGGAGACTGGAAGAACCTTGGTGCGTCCTGGTACTTGAAGCTCCATAAATTTGATATCCAAAAAAAAAAAAAAAACGTTAGTTTTCAACCTAAAAAAACGATTGAACTTTTAATATTAATACTTTATTCAAATTATGTTTAGAATAACATTATAACTATTTTTTTATAAAAATAATTTACTTCATTAATTCATTTTTTAGTAAGACTCCAAATATACTTCTTATAAAAAATCTTCGTATACAAATAAAATTATGTTCCATCGCTTAAAAAGACTCTGGCAATTTTTCTATTCATAAAAAATTGTTTACGTTTTACATGTGAATAGTTGTTATAAATGAAAATGCGTTTACAAAACCCATTTCCAACAAGCTTTCCGTAACGGAAGCTTCTCTTTGAAGTTGCCTAAAGCTTGCTTTTTACTACAAATAAACTAAATCAGCTTTTTATTACTTTTGGCATTTTATAATACCTTTTACTTCCGTTACTCCAATACATATTGCAGTATTAGATTATCTTCATATGCTTCGATTTAACGTAGTTTCGTTAATAAAATTTTAATATAACATAATACAAAAAATATTCTCCAAAAAGTGAATGAGATGTCAATATCATTTACTTACTACAATATCCAAAAATATTTTACGACCTATGCTTTTTTTAGAATGTGTATCTTTAAATCCAAATCATTGCTAACTTTTCCGGTTCTAAGCTCAAAAAATGTGACCCCAATACCCACATTTCCTAAATATCTATTTTAATACGGGTGATACAATGTTTATAATTAAGGTATTCTTATATCATAGTTTTTTGGACCTTTTGTAGTTTATATAAATACGCGATAACGTGATAATGCGATAACGAGATAAGCGCCCGCTTATCAGCGATCGTTTGTAAGATAACTGGACTGAACGCGTCAGTTGCAAATTCATATTTGTACTGGAATGACGTCTTTTTTGCGCGCAACTTAAAATATGATTATTTATTAAAAAAACACGGATTTTTATAAAAAAAAAATGTATGAGGAATGATGCAGAGATATTTTAAAGTCTTTAGACTATTTTTTTTTTAAATTCATAAGAATAAGGCCAATAATGAGGAAACCATTAGGGTCCTTAAACGACCCCCATCGGCAGAGAAGTATTTTTCTAGTCTCCGAGCCGCGAGAGTTAATAAAATTTTAATATTATAATAATACAAAAAAAAATGTCCCAAAAGTGAATGAAATGTCAATATCATTTACTTACTACAATATCCAAAAATATTTTACGACCTACGTTTTTTTTAGAACGTGTATCTTTAAATCCAAATCATTGCTAATCATGACTAAATTAGGACTAAAAGGAAATTTTTGAACAAAGGCTTCGAAATTTTGACGTCATTTTTTTTTAAACTTTTCAAGCGAATAGTAACTACGCATAGAGGTCTTTGCTAACAAAATCACTTATTTTAGAAAGCGTCGACACTAAGCTAATTAAGAATGTTACGATACTTCTTACTATAGTAGATATTGCAGTGTCGTGCGAAAATAAATTAGTGGCGGGGAGTATGTGCACATATAATAATTATTATACATCCCACTTCACTGTATATACTTGGTGGGAAGGTATTGTGTTCAAACTAATTTCACATTGATTCAATATTATCAGAACCGGTTTTTCTTATCCCGCGCATTTTCAACTGATGGTCCTGATCATATTTAGTAACTGTGGAGTTAGTACAAAATAATGTTTATTTTACAGCCCTATATGAAAAGGGCATTTCGTTATTAGTGTCACTTTAAGAGAGACTTTGGAATATCTTGTTTTTTTAAACATTTTTGGTATATATTATTACAAGTAAATTTTGTGCAACAAAACATATTTAAATTGTGATATTTACTTCTTAATAGTAAAACAATTGTAACTGTCAAGTGGGTATTAGAAATTATAAGCTTCGGGCCACATATCAAACAACATTTTTGAAGCATTTCCTTATTTGACCTAGGTGACGTCAAAGCGTTAAAAATATTAAATATGAGTCAGAACAAATTGGTTAACACTTCTTAGTCGGGCGCTTCAAAAATAGACTCAAGCCTGAAGCGGGCGTTTTTTAGTGATAAGCGCACAAATATATTACATTCTTAAAATCAACACAACTTCTAAGCCGAACCATATTTTCGATTGATTTTTTAAAAAAAATCATACGTGACATTTAATCATTAAAAACAAAATTAGAACATTTCGAAAACATCATAATTTCACTATGTTTCTAAGCTGAATATAAAACTTGTTATCAATTTAGCAGATAGCACTTCGCATGCTATAAATATTAAATATTCAAAACATTCTATATAACAAAATAGCATATTTATCAATATTTTATAATTATATAAATAATTATAATATATATTCGCCATTCCTATAACTTTACTACCACTGGAAGTGTAAAATCTAATGCCGTAAAAATTACAGCGTAAATATTCGAGACACATGTGTCACCCTTTCTAGCAAAGAATTAGGACTAATGTTAATTAGTTGCGGCATTTTATTTAACGCCGACAAACAAACCCGTGATATTATGTGTCCCGCAAACAAGCGACGATATAAAAAAAAACGTATTATGCCGTGATCCGCATTCTACCGGCAACACGCCAAAAACGACTTTTGTTGTTTCCCGCCTATTAAGTGTTTTAATATGCCGCTTTGTATAGGACAACTTTTAAAGCTTGAAAATTTGATTGTTGGGATTAATTTAATCACGAAATTACCTGGAACATTAAGTAATTTAAAGAATATAAAACAAGTACTTTTGAACAATAATCTTCTGATAGAGTTCTCTGTTGAATTCATGTATTGAAATTATACATTCCAGCTACGGTTGCAAAGTTGCAGGTCTCAGAATTGAATATCAATCAAAATCAAGTAACTACTACTCACTCTTTCAAAGAGAGTAGTAGGGATAAAAGGATAAGGCTAGGACAGGACTATAGGTTAACTAATATCTCTCGCTACACCTAGCTATCAAAGGATTGGAAAGGGTCGTTGGGAACTTTTAGACATCACAAACACTTATGCCTTCGAACAGAAATCGATAAATCGAAAAAAATGCTGTTCATACTGGGACTTTTACCTGTGAAATCCGGCACGGAAGCCCACACCGCTTTACTTTGCGCTATAGGACCCGGCAAAAAAATAAATATTTAAAATTTTCGATGGCTTTTCTCTCCGACTATTTGGTATGTTGACAGTGAACTGTAGTGAAAAAAATCTTCTTTGCTATACGAAAATAATACCGGATTTGATGTATTCATATTAGAAAGAGTGACAAGGTCAATTAAAGGCACCCAAGGGCTGAACGCTACTGTACAACGACCGATCCATCTTCGTTAGTCAATGAACCCTTGGTTCAACTCCCTGCTCGCCTTATATATACGAACGAGAGCGTTGCTTTGAGAGCAAATAATTAACAAACCTAATGAAATTTACAAAAATTGAATTTTTCAGATAATTGCGTTATATTTTAAACGGGAGTTTTACCTTTTTGGAGCTTTCTAGCTTGTCGTTTTTATCGTATTTTGCTTAAAAACTTGTTAGAAACTTAAGTTAATTGATAATAAATCATTGTCAGATCTGTATCCATGTTTCTTTCAACCTTTGTTTATTTGTGGTGTCAAGGAATTAGAACTATCATATGAACGAGAGGAACTATTCTTAAATGTATTAAATAATCTAACCCGACTTTTCTTTTAAAAGTACGAATAATTATAAAAATATAAATATTCTTTTTTTTAAAAGCTTTCGAGGAATTTGTAATTCAAGCATTTGACGCTCGAAATATTGGTTATTCGTGGAATTTGTCATTCGAAAAATTGCCATTCTAGAAATAGCATTCGAGAAATTTGCCAGGAACCTAATGTTATGTATTATAAAATGAAGGTCTGGGTTGTCATTTTTTTACTGTTATATAGTTTTTATTGAGATGATATAGAAACATTAATAGCACTACATATAGAATCATAAATTATTCATTGGACAACAAATTTAAAAGGAAACTGGGGTAAACTGCCTATCTAATTAAAAATGTTATTTACAAAAGTTTCATTTCTATTAGATATTTTACTAGTTTCCATAAACTCTAAGTTGTTCATTCTTGTCCTTTTATTATTTACTATACAGAGTATTTTAATATTTTTATTTTAAAAAAGAGTGAAATTAAGAAATCCGATGAATGATTAGCAAACTCACCTTTTTTTGCTTTTAAGAAATCTAAGTCTTCTTTTCAGCTTAAGAATTGGAAACAATGTTTAAATTTTTTCTTAGATCTTGCGATATTTCGTCTAATGATGCTTTTTAAATAAATGAAACACGCGTAACAATTTGCAAAACACAAGAGGAGTAATAATATTACCATTTTTTTATTTTATTTTAAATTATGAATTATCCTTACATGAATTTTAACCGTTGACATCTCAACCGAATATGATAAACTCTCAAGAGCGTTTACTCCTTGGTTATATAAGCAACAATTTCCACCAAATAAAAAAAACATCATAATTCTGACAAAAAAAAGACCACTATTTGATATTATTATTGAAATAAGCAGATGCTAATCAAACAATACCTCAATATTAACCTGACATTTATTTTTTTCCTGGAGAAGTGATATAAAAATAAGTTCCCAAATTATCGGTTTGTTTTTTTTTCCGACAAGCTTTCTTAACCGTGTTGTTTATGTACGACTTATCTTTGAGAAAGAAAACATGAAATAGAGAGAAAAATAGATGTGTTAGTCAACAAAAAAACATCCTTGCGAAAATGTCTCATTTGTAAAGAGCTAAATATAATAATATATTACATATAAAAGATTATTTTTTATGAAGTTACGATTTGAAAAAAACAGTCCAAAATGTTGACTATTGTGCATGGTCCATATACTATATCCTCATGATAAAGCAATACCTCAAATTTATCACGAGTTTTAACAGAGTCAAAAAAGTTTTATGGTTTTATTACTACTATTGCATGAACTCGGTATTTTTTGTATTTCTTCATTTAAAAAAATCATTAACATGACCTATTTCAATACAATTATCGGATTTGCTTTGTTTATGTGAATAACAAAAGTATCCCCCCAGAGTTGTTATATGTAAAATATGTACATTATTTTTTGTACGCAATATTCTCTATAAGTTGAACATAAAATTCCATGAGAAATTAAGTACTTATTTCCGATTGTTTTGATTAAGACTTTAGAGCAGAAGATTCCAATTATTCAACAACAATTCAGACGTATCATTTGGCTGCATGTCAGACACATTTGAAAGATTTTGGAAGACACTGTAAGTAAATATGTTTAAAGTAACTTATTCGTTAATTTGTCTGTCAACGTACGATTTCGAAGCCAAAAAATGTTGCTAGTACTATAAACTCGTGAGATCCGTCAGGAAACCCAACGGCGTTAACCACTGCACCACGTACCAGACAATTAACTTTTATCATTTTTGGTTTCTTATTGTAATATTTTACTAATTTTTAAACCACAAATCTGTTTGTTTTACTAAGTTATTTATCTCTGACGTATTTGACATTAATTGACCACAATAATTACACTCGAATTAATATTTGTCCCTACTATTATAGCGATAAAAATTATGACGTACAATTTAATCCGTGCTTAATCTGTTCTTAGAAAAAGTATACTTATCAAATAGTAATAAATGCAAGCCCGTTGCCCTCAATGGAGGGGGGGATTTTCGTTGCATTTTTAAATAGTCAGAAAATTTACTGGCGTGAAAAATCAATTGCAAATCTATTCATTGAATAAGCCAGAAAATCTAAGCGTAATAAATTATCTAAATGATTTTTTAAAGAATAAACCAATACTCTAAAATAACTCAAATACACCGGGATTGCAAAACAAAATATACAAATATCGGAAAATTTCGGGCACGTGAAAACAGGATTTCACTCAAAATTTACATCCAAACTAAATTTAATTAAAGAAAACTTTCTGCTTAAAAGGTTGAAATAGAATTCGATCCATAGTTAAAAAAATATTATTATTTTATTTCTAGTTTTAGTATAAATAAAACATGACAAACTTTTGATGTAGCAGGGGTGTCGAGTCACGAAAGTAACATTAACCACATAGAACAGTGTTTCCCAACCTTATTTGTGTCATGCCCTACTTTCACGTTTCATAAACTTCCATGTCCTCCTTCCCCAGTAAAAATCTTATACACCTAGCTCTCTTTTTACGCGACTTCGCAATATGTGACTTTTTTGGACTGTTCTATTTATTTAAGATATTTTTTTTTAATTCCCTAGGGTACTCAACGTTGTACTCACCACCACCCGCTGCGGCTTCACACTCTTCTTATAGGGTGTATTCCGTAGCGTAACAACGTTAGTCGTGTTCAAAATTTTGCCAGAAATGTCCCGAGAAGAAATTTCTCAAGACTTGGTTGCATGCACTACAGTGTGCAGAAATTAAAATTTAAAAATAATTAAGTGCATTTGAAAATATTAGATTTTATCTAATAAACTCAAATCTTTTTCCAAAAGACGCGGAGAATTCTTTAAATGCCCTATAATTTGTCTTAGATGCAACCAAGTCGGCATGACCGACGGGGCCGATAGTTCCAACAGATAGTCGTATCGTCTTGAGCAAATTTTCCCGTTCATTATTTAAGTCTGGACATACTAAGAGGATGTTATCAGCATCCTAAATCAATTCTATGAGTTTTAGAATTGTAAGGGTCTGGTCGAGGAGGAGGCAGTAACTGAATTTCTCCCACCTGGGACTCGACACCTTTGTACAGCATTACCGTTGCGCCTCTGTGATTATTGGTAATTATTTGTGATGATTTGTGGTTTGTGATTAATTTATCGGCTATTAATATATAGATTACGAAGAATGGCATTACTGTAACTGCCATGCAGGACTGGCGTGGATTTTCGCAAGGTCGAGCTCAAAAACTATACAGGGCCTAGAAAAAAAATCTGTGCTCAAACTTCTTGATCACGGTCGTTGTTTTAGTTGATAAGAGTCTTGTCCTGGTAAAATTGAAATATATTTTTTAATTATTTTTAATGAATATTAATAAACGTGGTCTTGTGTACCGTTTCATAAATACAATCTTTCATCTGCCTTATCTTAACTTAATAAGCAAGACAGATTTGTAGTAAAACACTTAAAGTTTTTTTCTGAAAAATATTCTCTAAAATAGAAAAGCCGTATTGGGACAAAAATAGTCCAACTAAACATTATTTAGTCAAGAAATATGAGTGCTTTATGACGGCTTCTCTGAAAAACACTCGACAAAACAATTTATCATTTTTAATCACGGAGAAAAATTGTCAACAAATGCATTAATCAGAAATTAAAATATCGTCCAGTCAACTTTTATATGATGTTGTTTTCTTAAAATATAAGGTTTTAATGACCTACAACAGAATAAAATTTATCGTCAAGCTTTTTTTTTTAACTAAAGGATTCCAGTAAATCATGAGAGGAGCCAAGCGATCGGCTGGTGACAAGCAATGTTCCCTCTAATTTTTCAAAGGTTATGTGCGCAAAATACATTGACTGCAACTTTGAAAGGAAATTTTAAAAAATGTGCGCCACATAACGGTATTTAGACCTACTTAACGAAATGGTTAATTTTTTTATAATGACAATCAATTTATTCTAGTGGTGGTATAGCTGGTGTAGCTTTTGTGAGCTCTGTTCATTGAATGTGCGCGCGCTCGGAGAGTTGTGTGCGCGCGCACAGCTTAGAGGGAACACTGGTGACAAGGGATCTTGTGAAATAGTTTTGTTCACAATTTTTTTTTTTTTTTGTTTTACCCATAGAAAAATGTTACGGCCGGAGATCGAAGAGATGCAGTTACGGCGTGTGCTATTTTTTTTTTGTTTGACAAGGAGTTAAAAGCCGAGAAAGCATTTGCTAAGCCTATGGAGATATTTTAAAGATTTGTAAGTGTCAATTGTGGCTTAAAAAGCTCAAAAATGGTGACATAAATTTAGCAAATAGTCCAAAATCGGGAAAATCCCAAAAATCGATGACGAAGTGCTGAAATCATTAGTGGAATCCGATCCTCGTAAAATAATCAAAGAATTATCTCAAGACATTGGCTGCTCTGGTCAAGTGTAAAAAATCACTTAAAACTGTTGGGAAAAAAACAAAGACGAGGATTTTGGTTGCCGCATGATCTATCGCAATCGGCCTGGAACAACGAGTGATTCTTTGTTTTTCTTTGCTTAGCAGGTATGAATTCGATCAATTTCTAAGAATAATAGTTATTGGAGACGAGAGATGGATTATTTATAACTTTCCTAATGATAAAAAAACAATGGCTATCTCTATGGGAAGCACTGGTTTCAGCCTCTCAACCAGGTATGACATTAAAACTTTTGCATATCTGGTGGGATATTTCAGGGATGATTTATTATGAATTATTAAAGCCTTGCAAAACAATCACATCGGAGGTTGATTGTTTGCAATTGGACAGATTTAAGGTAGAATTAATAAAAAAAATGGTCAATGTTAGTGAATAATCAACGGCGAATGTCACATCACGATAACGCGAAACCGCACACAGCAAAAATAACCCAAGAAAAAATGAAAGAGCTCAACCTAGAACTGCTCCCTCATCCACCTTACTCTCTTGATATTGCTTCATCGTATTATCATTTATTTTGAAGTATGGAACATTCGCTTCGAAACAAAATTTCAATTCCGAAATCATCTAGATCCCTTTTTTATTTCATAGGAGCTTAAATTTTACAAAAGAGGCATTAAAAAGTTGCCTTAATTGTGGAGAGGCATTGTAAATAATGAGGAAAATTATTTAAATAAAAAAATAATGGGTAAAGTTTCAACTAAGGCACCCAATCCTAGACCCCTTTTGTGATCCTAGGATTTCGGAATTCATAATCTTTCAATCTCAGGATCCTCGGTAGAGACTCCAATTCGAATATCAAATACTCGAGAATATTCGTCTTGCGCAGGGGTTTTACTATCAGGTAAAATATTTTTTTTAATGGTTTTGCCTAGTTTTTCCGTTGACTAAGCTACGAGAGAATTTATATTGTTACTTTTGTTTTGGGTCCTGCTGATTTAGCTTATCAATGACAATGTTATGATGACGAGAGACTATGACGACAAGAGATAAAATAAATACAGACTTTACAGACATCTATGCGTTTCGATACAAATCCATAAACTGATGTATGAATAATTCTATTCCGAGATTCGAACCCATGTGGATAAACACTTAAGAGTGTTGACTACTCAACTTCAGAACTGGCAAAGAAAAATATATAAAAACTAAATATGGTTAAAATTTCTAGAAACTTTATAAACATATCGCGAGCTGAGTACTACAATGTTCCACGTGTTGACTTTTGGCCAAACTAAAGTAATAATGAGGCAGTATTAAGCGTAGCATTATCCACATGCTGTATTAATATGAAGTCGAAATTTTGTTTAAATTTCCAATAAGCCGTAGTTTTATGTGCGCGTCGCCAGATATATGTGGTTTCAACTTGAAATCCTGCAGATACCGAAAGGCAAAACCTGGGTCGTTAGTGACAAAAATTGTGTGAATGTACATAGGTTTAATAATATATTTTTTATTTTGATATTTTTTTTTTTCAATTATTTGATTTTGATCAATTATTTTTACTCTTCAACACAATGGTGTTATTTTTTACCACTATGATGCTTTTTTGATTGTTGCAGTGTGGTATTATTACATTTTACAATATTAAATTAGTACATTAATGATATCAAACACAAATTACGAAAAAAAAACTCCTTTCCTATTTATCCTACATTTTTTTTTATATATTTTCTCCAATAATAATGATCACATTAGATATACTTATTCCATAGAATTATTTTTATTTTAATATAAAATGCGTAAGTCTGTTTTTTGAATCACCTGAGCTTTCATACAAATTTCAGTTAGAACCTTGTAGCACTAGCGGTTTGTTTGAATTTTAGATGGACAAGGTTCTAACAGAAGTTTTGTTATTTTTAATTAACTATGAAGAACTATTTTTAAAAATATTTTATCAATAGTTATATCATGCCAGTACTATCATTGATATATATAAAATACAAGCGTTCAAAATTTCAAATGCCCATATCTTTTTTGCTGCAGCTGTCCACATAGAACCTTGTAGTACTCGGCTCGCGATATACTTGAGGTTGTTCAAACCTTCGCTGAAACCCATTTGACACGATAATAAAAACGTATGACTCACTCACGAATATTATTTTACGGAAATAAGTTGTTCGTAAATCGATTCGAATAAATTTACTGTCACTGCTTTACACAGGATGATTCAGAACTTTTCCTGGTCCACCTTTCGTGAATACGTATTGGCTGATTAATTATTTAGAGAGGTTCACAACGAAATATGTGTGCTATTGCTCGCGTAAGGGCTTATATTCTGTAACCATCTGTATTTACATGTTTCTCAACCAGACGATACTAAAAATTTCATTAAATATTTAAGGCTCTTAGAATTTAAATTGAGAGTCAAGACATAATCTGAGGACACAGAAAAAAAATATGTCCAACTTTTTCTGTTTAACTTTTGTTATTTGTAACTATTTTTCTGAACACGAATATTAGTTTAATGTATGCTTTCTATTACAAGCAAGTTAAATACTTCAAAATTTGTGTTTGTTTTCTTTATTTGTATATACGAGCCCATGATAAGTGAAGTAGGCCAAGTAGTAACAAAAACGGAGTTGTCCTTTATGTATATTTTTTGAAAAATCGATTAATAAATCTAAAAATGCGTCACTTTGTGATTTCGTTCATTTTTTAGGTACTTAGTTAACATTCTAAGATTCCGACTTCTATTACAATTTATTATTCTCATCAAAAGATGTCACTTTCATATTGGGTTCAAGGTTACACTTATTCTTAATTAACAATAGATTCGCATTGAGCTAAGCAGTAATAAAATTGTACATTTTAAAAATGGATGAAAATATTCTCACTATATGTATTTATTTCATACGTAGTTTGTTTATTTTCTACAGAATGAAAGTGCTTGTCTGGTCTGTATGACTTTATTATTGTTTTATTAAAATTGTATCGAATTTTATTTAAGTAAATAAACTTTATCCGACGCATAAATGATAATACTTTTCTGAAGTTGTGAAAAATCGAAAAAACTAAATGACACTTTATAAGTGAACAAAAGCACTCCGAAACAGTTGAAAGTATTTTTTCCATTAGCGTAGGAAAGGGGAGAAATTACACGGAGAAATGAACTCGATATTTTCTCAGTCACACTATTCCCTTATGATCTGACTCCCTAAGCCACTATTTGAGATGCAACTCCTATAAAACATTGTCTGGCTTTGTCACCGACGTCAATGGATTCTTTCAAAAGTTTTTCTGCTTCCATAGTTGCGTGTGAAATTAGCTTATTTTTCTGTTTTCAACAAAATCGTACAATGCCGAATGAAACTCATCACAATTTTAATGTCATTTTCTTAGAGCAGGGTTTCAGTTGATATACCTAAGTCTACATTAAAAACATATCATTTTTATGGGTATATCTTGACATAAGAATTTGATAACTAATGGTACTATTTTTTAACTGTATTGTTTATACTCTATCCAAGGGCGGAGGGAATTCATTTTTTTGTAATATTATACAACCATTTTTAATACAAATTTTAAAATAAGTTTTTTGTTGAGCACTATTTTTTTATTTACAAAAACCTGTTAATATTAATTTTGTTTTATAAAATGGTAAAAATTGACTTATTGCTACGTTTCAATTTTTGGTATTTTAAATAAAAATCACAATTTGTCCATGTATTGTTATAGATGCTTTTTCTTTATATTTAAAAATTAATTTCATCATATCGACTGTGGAAAGGAAAAAAGACGTATCCCACAGTTTTTTTAAAACAGTTTTTTTTCGACAATCCCAATTTATCAAACTTGATAGACATTCTATCAAAAGGATGCAAGCTGCAAATGCCGAATAAGTATCTAAATTTAGCTTTTAAGTTTGAAAAAGATGACCTTGTAAAAAATTAAAACCAAGAAAAAAGACTTAAATAATGGTTTTTTATAAACAATTTCTTGAATTAATATTAGATTATGTCAATTGAACACCTGTTTTGAAGTCTCCGTGCACTTCAAGGTTGTGTATTATTTATAATTTGCATATGTCACAACATCCTGTAAAATTTTATATGTGTGGGCTTTCTTTTCCACAGTCGATATAATATAATGATCATTGAAAACCTTTAAAAATAATTAAGGTAGATGTACTTTACTTACGTGAGTTTACATATATTACGAAGAAGTCATCCGTTAACGTTTTACTGGTGACTAAATAAGCTATTTCCGAAATACATACGTCAATTTGTTCATAATTAAAGCAGTGCATTTAATCCGGGTCCTCTATAGCAAAAACTTTGACTCCCAAGAGATTTGAGTTTATGCAAGCTTCTAAATTATCAAATCACATATGTAATGATTAGCAAGTTTCCGGTAATTTGAAAGCTCTGCTATTTCCATTACACATGTGTCTTTAACCAGCGTGCATTTCTAGATTGCTTTCAATGCATGTTTTTGATCAAACTTTGCTCTTTGGATGGTTAGATAAGTATTCATTGAGAAGATGAGATTGAAAATTATCGATCTAATATCAGAATGGCTACTTGCTTCCCTTCTCAATGTATTATTTTGCATACACGTAGGTACCTTTCCCCACAAATACAACGATATTTAATTTTCTAATTGAACTAGGGTGAATGCAGTAGTACTGGGGCATTTAAAGAAGTAATTTCCTTAAAGAAACCATAATTTTAAAACATAGGCATCTAAGTAACATTAGATGTATGCAGAGATGTGTAATTTTAACTATTACACTAATCACTTTTAAAGGTGTTTACTGTCAATACAACTTGGTGGAATGGCATTATACCAAAAATAATAAAACATTTTTAGTACTTTTTCCACATCAAATTTATTGGATCAGGACCGGTTTCGCTCATTGTGAGCATTGTCAACTGATAAGAAATACAATAAATCAGTAATATTTATACAATAGTTAAGTAAGAAAAACAAGGTATGACAAACAATTGGTGTTACAACTAAGCAAATAAATTGTAGCAAAATAAAAGAAATATAAACTATAAATAAAAAATTGAAGACTTCTTAGCAATGCAAACTATTACATCAAAAATCAAATAAGTATGAATTATAATTAAATGATGATTTTATTTCTTATCAGTTGACAATGCTAACATTGACCGAAACCGGTCTTGATCCAATAAATTGTATGTGGAAAAGTTACTAAAAATGTTTTATTATTTTTATTATTACACTAATAATACTAAAATACTTCATACTTATTTGATGTTTGATGTAATAGTTTGCATTGCTAAGAAGTCTTCAATTTTTATTTATAGTTTATATTTCTTGTATTTTGCTACAATTTATTTGCTTAGTTGTAATACCAATTGTTTGTCATACCTTGTTTTTCTTACTTTACTGTTGTATAAATATTACTGATTTATTGTATTTCTTATCAGTCGACAATGCTCACATTGAGCGAAACCGGTCTTGATCCAATAAATTTTATGTGGAAAAAGTACTAAAAATGTTTTATTATTTTTATTATTACACTAATAATACTAAAATCTGTCATAGTAACTGGACACTTACTGTTTATTTTAATATTTGTACTACTGTTTAACTAGATTTTTCTAGATCTACAAAACTTTTACTGATTCTTTATTGGTTCTCCTAAGACACACGCTTTTTGCTATTTTGATGTGACATTGCAAACAAATGTAATTTTTTTCAGTTTTTCCATCTAGTGGTAAAAAAACAAAACTGCAGTCATTTAAAAATAAAAAAAACTAGGTATATTTGTGACCTTTACATCAACAAAAACGCTATGCAACATTATATACGATGTTTAAAGTGTCCAATAACTGTAGTTGTCCAGCTTACTATAGCAATACCCCTTATAGGAATGCATACATGTCAGCTTTTATTGAAAATAAAATAAAAGTATTGATATGCTAGTGGTAACAACTGTGTATTAGACCAGTGATAATCAAACGGTAGCTGGTGGTAGTGTTTTCTGCAGATGTCAAAATATTTTTTCTTATCTTTAAATTTGCTTTATTTACATCACATAAGTAAAAGATTTTCACAGACAAAATAAAATGTTTTCACACCATTTATACATTAAAATCTCTTAAAGAATTTTAAACAATTTCCTATATTAATTATAACACTGTCACAACACTCTCCCAATATTATGTTTAAAAAAATAGAAATATTTGGTTACATCATTATGTTATGTAACCATGCCGGCTCCAATGCAGAACGTATTAAAATCCAATTGATTTTATCTGAACAGAAGTTTTTTCTGCAAGATTCGCTTGTTAATCAGTTGCGTAACTTTTTTTATTCAAAGAGAAAAATAATAGAAAGATAGAGATATAAGAAATCTATAAATCGATGAAAAAATAAATTTTTAAATCATTCATTCTGTACTATCCTAGTTCGAACTAGGGAACTAGCAATGAAAAAATGTGAAACATTTGTATTCGCTAGCTGATTTAAAGAATCCAGGAATTTACCGAATTCTTTACCGAGCTTTTTTTAACTCTTCCAGGAATTCAAATTTCAAAATCCCAAAAATGTGAAAAATTGCTAAAAAAAATGAAATTGAAAAAATGTGGGACTTTTTTTAAAAACTTTTCGAGAATTTCGCACTTCTCAATTCCAAAATCCCGGTACAAGTACTAACACAATCCTGGCATATGAAGGCCTAGTTCGAACGCGTGAGCTCATCAACCGGAGCCATCGACGTTTATCATTCGACCACGGACAATATTTATTTTTACATACAGTATTTTTTTTAGTTAAAATTTTACTTTGATTGTTATGAAAATCAAATACTATTTAAAACAATGTGACGTAATTCTTTGGGATTTTCTGAATGTTTTATTCAATAATATATACAAAAAAATGTTTTACTGAATCATAAAAAATATTTCGTTACTCTAATATTTTTATTTCTCGAGTATTTTATTTATATAATTTAAGCAGCTGAGTGGTTTGCCAAGGGTGCGTTTCATTTCTGACAAATCTTTAACAGAGAATTTTCCGATTTGTTTTCGCAAGTATTTGAAATCCGGAACCATTGAGGTATATTAAGCCATTGGTTCCACGTCACGGTGATTCTTTGAGCCTATGAATAGAGGCCATTTCTTTTATGTAGTCATGGAGAAGTATGCTATCAAAGTTGCAAGAATTTTCAATAAACTCAAGCCGACCAAACGAATTGTAGCCTCGAATACTGTTTATTTGACCAAAACGGTCTTGATTTTCCAATAGGTTGGGCTTAACATAAAATGCCTGCTATACCTTACTTCGCAAAGGTCAAATATCAGGGAATGAATAAGGTTTGATTAAATAATTTCCGTTCAAATTGTTTGCCGGTCAAATTGTGAGTAAATTGAGTCAGGAAACAGAATTCAAATCAGCCTTTAACCTGAACCAAACGTATCTAGCGTCAAACTAATAGATTACAAACCTACGTTTTGCTAGGTAAAAGATTTTCTGTAAAGTGAAATCGTCAATTCTGAATAGATTGATGCTGTACATATTTTTCAATTTATTTTTACAAATGATGGATAAGTTAAGCAATACAAAATAGCATTATTATTTTTAACAGTATAATACATATTTACATATAGACTGTGGAAAGGAAAAAAGGATATAACCCATAGTTTTTTCAAAACAGCTTTATTTCGATTATCATAATATATACAACTTGATACACGTTTTATCAAAAGTATGTAAGCTGAAAATTGCAAATAAGTATGTTAATTTAGCTTTAAAGTTTGAAAACAATAAGGTCATCATGAAAAAGACTTAAAAAAGGGTTAAAAATCGATTGAAAAATGCTATTAATAGTGGGTTTCACACCCATGCCAAGCCAACAACGCACGCAAACCACAGCGCCATAAGACCGGACTTTTAATAGGTTTTATTTTCATAAAAACCTGAAGCTTATCACTCACTCTTAAATCTTTATCGATCAATAAAACTAAGAAACGATTGTCCTAATTTAAAAAAAAATATCGCGTGGAGGAGTCGAAACTGTCGATCTTCATTTTTGGGTGCCTTTAAACGTTGTAAAAAGTAATCTGAATCATTAAACGAAAAGGCTAGTGAAAGCTTATGAGATGCAATTCAAATACATACGAAATTGAATTTTAACGTTATATACTGAGAAAAAAATGCTAATTTTTTCCTTAAAGTCTTAATATTATGAACAGCAGTCGATTTTTAAATAATTCAATTTAAAAAAGTGTTTAAATAAAATGCAAATATTTTTTTGTTATAAATTAGTAAAAAAAAAAAAAAATCAAGAATCCATCATTCACATTCGCCGAAAAAAGATTTAGCTTCGAATTTCATTAGGATTTAATGTAGCTAAATTTTTGCCAACGCGGTATTGCATGCTTATCGACTTTATATTATTTTTAGTTCAGCTTTCAAATGCAGCAAAATTCAGGAAAACTAAACATCAAAATAACTGTCACATTTTTCCAATTTTCGCCAACAATACATTTTTTTTCATTCAGCATTTCTAAAAACAACAAAAATGTTATCAACATAAACTCGCAGAGTATACCCGTTTTCCTAATCGTTCTAGTGTATAAACAGCCCCATTTATGTCACATACAGTATTTTTTACTGTCGTCAATTGATAAAAGCTGCATTTTGAGGGAAATCGTTCAACGTTCATTCAGGCCTAAACGGAAAATTGGGGTATTTCAACATTACACCCCAAAGAAATATCAACAATTCGTCATTTGATTAAATGTTATTTTATATTTATAGTAATCTATGCCATATTTCAAAATGGTTAAAAAATGAAACTAGAATTTCATTTTGAAAAACAATGTACATTTTAAAAGTATTTTTAGTCTTACATTACATTGGAATGATATTTTAGAAGCTGTCAAGCCATGTTTGAGACTGATTTCTAAAAATACTTTCAAAATTTATTTCTATCTATTAAATTACATTCATGGTTCATGTTTTAACAGCTTTGGAATAAGCCGGATTTTGTCAATACTTCGTTGATTAGAAGACTATTTTACTGAAGTACAGAAATTGCAGAATGACTATTGAAAGTGTTATTTTAAATTGACAGATTTAATACGATAATTACCTAATGGCAAGCTATATAAAAAAATCTTTCTGGATTATGTTATCTTTATGGATAACTATCTATCTTTCTATCATTCTCCGGATTTCTGGACATATTATATACTTTTGCAAAAACTAGATATTATTCGTTTTTTTCGCTTTGCAATGTGGAAAAGGATTCAAACATATTAAACCACATACTAATAAGGCCGTTAATAAAATTCTAACAAAATGTATTAATTTATTTTAGAGCGAGTTTCATTTATTATGAGAAATTTCTACTATTTTTCACGGTGTTAAACTTCAAGAATAAATCCCCACTAATAACAGTCATTAAGACCAATACAGTTAGTATGAACTCGACGTAAAACAGGTAGGTAGAAATAAAATATCGCTCTAGTATTATGAAAATGTCTTTTTAAGAATTTGCAATCACCGAATTAATTGCATACAATATTTAACAGACAAATTTTTGAATTAATACAATACACAATAACTATTTTTAATACCTAGCTTACTCACACGATTTTATAAAAGTTAAAAAAAAATTAAACTACTACCCGCGCGGGAACAAAATGAATTTTAATTTTCGTCAAATGGAAATATATCAGTTCTTTCATCTCGGACGAAGCACCGCACAAAAAAAACTCCAAGTGAATTTACAACTAAAGGTCTCTGAAACCAAGTCCCAGAACCGGGAAGTGTCCCCCCCCCCCTCACACGTTGTGTTCGGTTCGTGTCCCAAAAAGCAAGGAAGAAAGAAACAAAAATCACATCGGGTATCGAAAAACAATGTTGCCATTTAAGGCCATTAAGAATAAAACAATTGATATTACGGGTTACCTGATTACAAAATTTTTGCACAATTAATTTAGCTACACATTTTTTAATTCTGCCAGTTTTCATTAAAAAAGTGGGCGGGTGACTATAAACCATACCGTATCAATATATATTTTATAACTTTATATAATTTAACAAAAAATATATTCATGTATACGAAAATACTAACTACTATATTGTTACTAAAATATTAATAAATATATAAATCAACCTTAAATGTGGTAACATTTTAAAGCTATATTGTATAAAAATATAAAATACAAACTGTTTATTAAGTTAAGCACAATTTATTTTTGAATTAGAACAGTTTTACTTGAAAAAAACCATTATTTTAATAAATGTTTACAGGTGTACATAAATTCAAACGGTGCTAGCTTTGTTAAGCTAAGCTTTACATTTTAACGCAAAGAAAACTCAAAAATTATATTTATTTTTACCCATTCATGATATTTTTCAATCTAGATAATCGTCTTTTCATATAACTCTGATTTAATCTTAAAATATAATTTCCGCTTCTGTATTAAATTTATTTTCTGCTTCTGTCTATTCTGGTGTGAAGTTTAAGGTAAAGTCTTTTAATTTAGTATGCTTTGTTTTGTAAGAAATGATATTTTACAAAGTTTTTTGCTTTTATTACTATACATTATACAGCCCACGGGTAAACTAAGTATTTTTCCATACCTTAGAGGGGTAGGTAGAGTGGGAAAGACTTAAAATAATGATATTGATGAAAGAATAAAGTACCTAGTAATTATATTTAACTTTTCCGGTTCTAAGCTCAAGAAATGCGGCCCCAATACCCACATTTTCTTAAATATCTATTTTAATATGGGTGATACAATGTTTATAATTAAGGTATTCTTATATCATAGTTTTTTGGACCTTTTGTAGTTTATATAAATACGCAATAACGTGATAATGCGATAACGAGATAAGCGCCCGCTTATCAGCGATCGTTAGTAAGATAACTGGACTGAACGCATCAGTATCAAATTCATATTTGTACTGGTATGACGTCTTTTTTACGCGCAACTTAAAATATGATTATTTATTAAAAAACAACGGATTTTTATTTAAAAAAAAATGTATGAAGAATGATGCAGAGAGATATTTAAAAGCCCTTAGACTATTTTTTTTGAAATTCATAAGAATAAGGCCAATAATGAGGAAACCACTGGAGTCCCTAAACGACCCCCATCGGCAGAGAAGTATTTTTCTAGTCTCCGAGCCGCGAGAGTTAAAGAGAGATTTGCATACAATGTCTCAATGTAATGTTAACTATTATTGGTGCCTTCGTTTGTGCTCCTGAAAAACGAACTCATTAAGATATAAGTGTTTTGAGAACGAGTTGTGAGTTTTTTAAAGTATATATAAAGCAAGTTTTGGCTTGATTTGTGTTCTCGGGCGGCAATTGGGTGTCAAATGGTTTGTCTTGCGTGTCTATTTTGATTGACTATTGAATGCGTTTGATTTAATAACATATACTATTAACTTTTATTTATATAAATTAATTTGTATTACTCTACTCTTAATATTTTTTTTATTATAATTATATTTACGTACTAAAACCCAATGCCGATGTTTTATTTTATAGTTAATAACACAAAAAACATTGAAAATTTGTTATTCGTTACTGCCGAGTGATAAATAATTTCACATTTTTTGACTCTTTAGACCAGTGGTTCTTAACTGGTGCACCGCGAAAAAAATGGTGAAAACGAAAAAAAACCGCAAAATAGTAAAAAGCGTAAAATGCACAAAATAGTGAAAATCGAAAAAGTCAAAAAAAAAAAATCCACATTTTTTTTCGATCTCTCAATTCTGGTGCACCGCCACTTTTTCCCATGATCAAAAGTGCACCGTGACTTCAAAAAGGCTAAGAACCACTGCTTTAGACCTTAAGGAATTGAATCGCATCCCGTTTGCTTACTATCCAAGTGTGTGTCTAGAGCAGTGGTCTTCACGTGAAATTTCACTATGGCCGCATTATAAACATCTGTGATCTTATGGAAATATCTCGTGACCGCAGCAAATTTTTGATTTGAGATGTGATAAAAATAGCAGTTTCATTTACTAAAAAAACTTTACTGATGGTGGCCACAGCGACATCCTCTGGTGGCTGCACATGAGAACCACTGGTCTAGAGGCTATTTTTGGAAATGATATTATTTTGGATTAAAAGTCGATTTGCTATCGGCAATTTTGTTAAAAATAAATAATTACCGTATAGGGTATATGTTATTATTTTTAATTTTAACATTTGTGTACATATAATTCATATCGACTGTGGAAAAGAAAAAGGAAGTACCCCACAGTTTTTTCAAATAGGTTTTTTTCAATAATCACAATGTATAAAACTTGATACACGTTCTCTCAAATGGATGCAAGCTGCAAATCCCGAATTAGTATCTAAATTTAGCTTTTACGTTTGAAAAAGATGACATTGTAAAAAGTTAAAACCAAGAAAGAAGACTGAAAAAAAGGTTTTTCCTAGACAATTTCTTTAATTAACATTAGATTATGTCAATTAAACACCAGTTTAGAAGTCTCCGTGCACTTCAACGTTGAAGTGTATAATTCATAATTTGCATATGGCCCAAAATCATCAAAACACGTTTTTTGCGCCTCCTGTAAAATTTGATATGTGTATTTTACGTCCTTTTTTCTTTCCACAGTCGATATGTTACCCAGAGCGGATCAAACTATGGAGCGTAGCTGGCAAATATAAGGTCCCATAGTAGAGCTGGAGTGAATCAAATAAAAATAGGGTCCGCAATCCTCTGCTTTATACTACGAAGATTAAATAATTTTATTCCTCTCGGAATAACAAATAAGTAAAACCATAAATTAATACAGGAGATAGGCATGATTGTTCAAGAACAATTTTATTTAAAAATTGCTTAGGAAAAGAATTTTCTTAAGGTTCAAACCATCGCGATAATTTTTCAGTGAGCTAAATTGCATTTACTGGGGGAGAGTTGCCAGTAGATTGCCTTAAATCGAGTGCACATTTTGAAAAATAAAGCAGGAAAGGATTTCGTTGTTGGTTTTTATGACACGATTTCCTCAGTTCTAAAAACAAAAAGGCCGTAAAAAGAGCATTATGCACAGCCGATTGACCAATCGTGTTCATTGATTCAAGTCCAAAACTTGGTGCGTTTAAAAATAACAACATTTTTACAATTGTTTTTTTATTATTCTTAGATATAAAGTTTGTTTATGTTTATTTTATACTAACAGCTCGTTACGAAACCAAATTAAATGTATTGTTCGAGTGTTGCCATTTTGTGTATTTTTACAAATAATGACCATTTCTTTATTTAAATATGAAATAAAACGATATTTAAAATTTTGTTAAAAAAAATAACAATAATATTAAATTTACCTTCCGAAAATAGTCTAAGTCGGGGGTTGGGAACCTTTTTTATTTCTAAATGTCACATTCATTTATTTAATTCAAAATAAGGCTGCAGTTAAGAAAACGTTAACACCCCCTCCTTTTTTTCGACTGTCGAACATAGAATGGGTTAAATTTGAATCGTTCAAATTATGTACACTCCCACAGATTTTGTCAATAAAGACCCGGGTTTCGCCTTTCGGCATCTTCAGGCGTTCAAGTGCACGGATAAACTTCAACTGACTAAGGTTGAATAGAATGATGAATAGAAAATAGAATGGGTTGTTTACGCTTTTCCAAACGTATGTGTATAAATTTTTGTTCTAAGTGAATATTTTGATCAAGTCAAAAGGCCGCATCAGAGTAGCCAAGAGGCCGCAGGTTCCCCTCCACTGGTCTAAGTGAATGTTTCTCGTGGTTATAATGACCATAAACAAACTATGTATTTGCTTTCGTTTAAGCCGACCGAAAAATATATTTTAAATAATGTACAATTAGCTGTTGATTTATCGAATTATAGATCGTTTGAAGAATCTTAGTTTATCGTAGAAAACATTTTTCTCTTGATTATATCGCGAAAAGATTTTAAAATCAAACAATGTAGAAAACAAAAGCTCTTAAATTAAAACAAATAAGATATTTGGCATGTTATTTCAATTATTTGCATCACAGATAATAATTTACGTCATTCAATAAACTTCAAATGAATATTTAACAGTTTTTTGGTTTTGAAAAATATTTTCACGTATAAGAAAAATAAATAAATATAGATAACATTTTATGAATTTCAAAAGCTCTATCATTTTCTCATGAAACGTTTTTATCTCACCGCTAGAATCCTTTTTACTAAAAATAAAAAATTTCCCGAAAGAAGCTTATTCATTTCGATAACAGATGTCATTGAAGTGAATATTTCATATAGTTTTCATTAAATTCAATAATAATTAATTTTGCATGAAATAATACACATTTTTAAAATTCTGTTCAATTTAATTGTAACAGAAACCTCTAAATTGTGTAACTATTTATTTTATCGTTTAATATATACATTGATAAAAAAAAACAATTCAAAAGGTATACAGCGACATCTATCCATAAGGAAACAAATTAAGTAACTTCACAACAAACTTTCATGTAATTAATAAAATCTAGATGAAAATAAATTTTAAAATATCGTTAATAAGTAATTTTTTTAAGACAGTTTTCTGTACATAATAAATAGGGAGCCAGTGGCGTGTTTACACTTCTCAAACTCCTCTTAGGTTACTGCTTAAGCATGTCACTGGCTGCCTACTTATTTTATAGTTACATATCTCAGTAAACTATTACTGAGATAGAATAATAAGAAATGCTTTAATCAACTAGAATTTTGTTTTAATTATTTTATCAAATAAAAGAATGTTTTAAAAGAAGTCACTTAATATGTGTTCTTATTGAGAGATGCCGTCGTACACCTTTCACTCGCCCTTGATATAATTTGTAATTTATGCAACTAACTGCAGGGAATCATGTATTTTGACTCTTCTAGGAGCTGAAAGTCTTAAATCCAATATTTAAAAAAATCTAAATCTAACTTGGTAATCAAAAGACAAAAGTTTTCCCACCATTTTCTGTAGCTTGTATCAGGAAAACTAATTTATTGTAAGCAATATCGTTGAATAAGTGGAATCAAAAAATCGATATGCCATTTGCAAAGATAAACGACTTTGTAATATGTTTATTATATTGCCGGTATATGCAATCAAATTCTCTATGCCATTATTATTTTTATTGGCAGAGATAAAGTGCGATAATAAATAATATTATATCAACTAATATCAAGCAAACGTAAAACACACATGCTAACAAAAAAATGATTTCGAACGATTTTAACTAGGGATTTTAATACCGGTATTCCCAAAACCCGGTAATCATAGTGTTTTTGAATAACAAAATATCTGAAATTAAGTGAAAAAAAGTGTTTACGCGGTAAATTTAAATATTTAAAAAAAAATGTATTCATATTAACAGATTTCAGAAATGATGAGACTTTCAATGATGCTCATGATTAGTGCAGGGATGGACTAGAAGGGGCTCAGGGGGGCTCGCGCGATCCCCTTGATAAATTTCAGCGCGGCCGGCGAACCCCTTGTTAAGATAAGAAAGTCATTTTTCTCAAATAAAATCAGCACCTAATTGCAATGTCTGTAGATGATTAAATTTTATTATTTAACAAGACTTGGTTGCCCTTTTTTTATTTAAAAATACATTTACTTCGGCTGCATAATAAAAGAGACCCTAGCTGACCGCATGTGGCTCGCGGGCCACGGTTTATGCATCGTCTATATTCTATGACTTGAAGACATTATAGATGAGATTTACCGATCCCCTTGTTAAGATATTGGCAGCCCATCGCTGGATTAGGGTATCCAATCCCAGGATCCCGTTTAATTTTGTGATCCCGAAATTCTGGGATTGTGATAATAGTTGTCCGGGATTTTGAGATTGAGGATAAGAAGTGAAATTCACGATTGTGGTAAAAAAACGTATCAGATTTAAAAATTTGTGGAAAACAGTAAATGTCTGAGTTTGAAATCGGTTAGTGAATAAAAAAAATTAAACGACCGAGAGAGCTAAAAAAACTTCATTATTTTCTGGAATTCCGCAAATTCCTAGCTTTTTGAATTAGGTCAGTGAGTACAGATTTATGCCCAGCTAACATTTTGTAAGCATACTGTACAGCTGCTTAACATTACCGAAAACGGTAGACCTGTTGCATATCAAAAGATAAATAATCAAATTTAAATTTTCTTTCAAATATCTCATTACAAGCTAAATATTCATGGTATAAACTTTTCATATTAAAAAAATCTCAGCTTTCCCAAGTAGCCTGCTATAAATTTATTTACCTGCTATATTTTTAATTCAAAATAAAATTTTCGTTCAAATATATTCGTTCTGCAAACATTACTTTGATGTCATAATTGAATGGCAATTATTTTTGGTTGCCATTTTTTAAAGTATCCTGCCAAACAACAAACGGCTTTACGATTATTGTGTATAAGTGCCATAATTTTTAATTTATTCCATTTGTTGAATTCGTACATTTAACCGGCGGCCGTGATTTTTGACATTCGCACATGCGCTTTCGAAAAATGGAACGCCGTTCAGAAAAGTTGTCATATCACATCACGAGCTCGAAGAATGAGAATAATCTCTTTTATAACATGATTTTAAATCTAAATAAATTATGACTAACAATGCAAATTATAAGTCAATTTGTTAGGCTCTAGAAAGTTCAAAATAATAATATATCCCTATGGTGAAGAAGGTTCAGAAGAAACTTGAGGGTGTATATATATATATATATATATATATTTAAATTTTGTTATAAAATATTTGACATTACAGCTTACGCCAATGCGTCAAATATTTTCAAGTTGAAAGATCATACGAGATATACTCGACGAGAATTTTTGAAAGTCACATGAGATTAACACATCAAATACCCATGTCTTAGATCTCAAATTAAAATTGAAAAAAATCAATTTGACATTGACCTTACCGGGAATCGAACCCGGACCCCCCTGATCGGTAGAGCAAGCTCTTACCAACTAGACCAAAGCGGGCGACATAGTGATCTTACATATTTTATCTTTGTCCAATTGACTTTCTCCTATGCATGCTTACGTTCAATAATTCAAACGTGCAAAGAAAATTAACTTGGCAAATATTTTTTCAGCTTATAATAATTTATATCATAAGAGGTTTCACGGAACACTGGTGTTACACAGAACCTAAATTGGTGTTTCGTGAACACCTACATAACTTAAAAACCACTATTTTTCAATATTTTTAGAAAACTAGCAAATTATGATTCCTTGGTTTGGAATCCATTTTTCGTCACAGTAAAACCAGCATGTGCGCAACTGATTAAGAAAATCTGATATGATTGTCATTAAATTCTTTCTTGGCGAGTTTTTCACAGGCATCCTCAAATGTGTCAAAATAAGTAATTATTGTTTTACTTCAGTTTTATACAATCTATTTATACGAAACAGGATTTCCTTTTTATGTTGCAATGAAGATACTCGACACCACACCATTTAAGAATAATAAATATTTTATTAACATTTCTTTTGTATTTATACTACAATATTATGAACAACCCGACTGGAAAAATTAGCCGAGTGTTCCGTTAAAATTTCCAGATTTGCAAAGTGTTCCATTGCAAAAAGTTTTGGAAACCCTGATTGAGAGATACTTCTAAAACTTAGTACCAGATTAAGAACATTCACATTGTTGAACTGTATTCCCTTGAATGCAGCGATGGGCTGCCAATACGTTAACAGGGGGCTCGCTTAATCTCGAAGCAATTCTCAGTGTTCTGAGAAAGGGGTGAATTTTCTTATCACTTACTCTTAAATAAGCAAACGGTTGTTACTTAATACACTTAATATATGTAACAATATGCAATTTACCGTAAACTTATCCATGTAAATAGCTAAAAATGTACTATTGTGTATACTGAAGCTTTCGTAGATAATATATAAATTAGAAATTGCAGTTATATACTAATTTGATCTGAGAATATTGTTTTCTCATAAGTTAACAAGGGGCTCGCCGGCCTTAGTAAAATTCAACAAGCGGCTCGCGCGAGCCTCGCCGATCCCCCTCCAGCCCACCCCTGCTTGAATGTCGATATATTTCGCATGGACGCAAATGAGTTTAACTGACAAATATTAGGTGTTACACAAAATAGAATATGGAAATGATATAGTCTCTGTGTTATTCTCATGAAATATCTTATTTATTATTATGTGACTCGTTGACAAAATGATTCCGTAATACCCGTTTAAAGTAATTTAATGTATAGAATGTAGCAATATCTTGACCTACAAATTCATTTTTATCACGGCTTCAACAGCGAAGGCGACTTCTAGCTGTGTTTTCCACCAAACGGCCACTTCGGAAAATCTTGGCGCTGTTACTCTGAAAGATGGCGTCCCGTGACGTCACACGCATGCGTACTGAGTCCACCATATTGATCGGCAGACTACAACCGTCTATGCAGGATCGATTCCTCACATCTCCGTTTATCGTTCACACTTCACGCAAAACACTCATTAGACAAGCGTAGACCTGACATACCCTTTTATGAATAAATCCCTCATTTTAATAACTGTCTTATCAATTAAAATCTAGTGAAAAGGTTACATTTAATAGATAGGTTCTGGTGTTTTTCTACTGGGAGTGGTTTTCTTTTCCAGTCATAAAGATTGTGAAGGACCATCATGCAGCAAGGAGGTGATGGAATGGATGACTATGGAGGGTACGGTGGTCAACAGAGGCCACCACCTGGCCAGGTTGTCAGGCCTATGGTAGACCCTGAAGCTGAAGGAGAAGTAGATCCTTCAAGGTTGGTATTCAAACATACGACATTTGGTAGTACCGCATTTGAAGCATTTATTGACTTCACATAAACATTGTCATAATATTCAATTATATAACTTTTAAATATGGTTTATTTTGTTTTCGTTTTAAAACATAATATACAATTTCAATACGCAGATTGACATTCAATCTAAGGTTTTGAATTAATGCGACTTATAATAAATCAAAGAATCAGGTTTTTTAGATTTTGCATTGCTATACAATATTTGTGTGTGTACACTAATTAAACATTGAAAAAAAATCAATATGTTTATATTTTTTAAGTTTCATTTTCAAATAAAACATATTGTCAAAATATTTACTATAAATACGAATAATAATTCAATACATGATAATGTGTATTTATTTTATACCAGACACCATTCTACCAATTTTACTATCCTATATAATATAGCAATATATAATATTATTATCAAGGTTAAGATTTTCTGCTTTTTGGTAAATCTTATTTATTTTTCATGCACATACGTGTGTTCGATAAATACACCGATATTTTAAAACTGACCTAATTTTGAAATTGGAATTAATCAGCTTCATTTGTTTTATATCCACCAACAAAATATTTTTCAATTGTTCTTTATTTGAAAACAACTAATTTAATATCATTTTAATTTAACGAATAGCTCTTTATTTGAAATGGATGTTATAATAATAATTCATTCTTTCATGTTTATTTTCAATCACGATATTGTTGATATTTTCTTACTGTTGTCTTTTTTTATAATAATAACATATTAAGATCGTTCTATATTATTTAACATGTTAAGCATACAACTTATCCAATTAATAATATACATATTAAAACAAACGATGAAAAAGTCATTCTAAAAAAAAAATTCGCTGCTCCAGATAATGTTACATAAAAATATTAATATTTGATATTTTGGTATTCAGTAAAAACACACATTTATAAAGTTATATTTCGCTTGCAAATAGTTTGGTGTTTTGTTGGAAACTAATATTTTATTCACCTTAGCAATGTAGGTTAAATAAATTGTCTTACTTTGTTCCTTGGAGGCTGCCCAAAAACTTTAAGAACTGCAGACTTTTTTTGACACAGACTTATTACCTTCTTATTCTATGTTCGGATTCTCATCTGGATAAAACATCAATTGATTTTTCATTTATTAGGTATATATGTTATTTTGTATTTGTAGATACTCAAAAAAACGAAGGTTTTAAACTCAATTTTTTTTTATCTCACACTTGAAAAACCAAATGAAATTGAAAAATATAGTTATTAGTTAACAACCAACATTGTTTACCGCTGTGTTCTATTTTAGTAATTTTGAAAAAAATAAGAACGGACTAACAATTAGTTTTAAAAAAATATATTGAAAAAAACTGGGTTAGATATTAACAATAATTTCAACGTAATAGTTTGTTGGTTAACAACCAATGTGATCCACGTCATTTATGGTTTGCAGAAAATGGGTCAACACAAGACAAATGTGTACAGTATTGCCAATATATTTCTTTTTAAAGGATGAAAATAAAATCTGTACTGTTTCATTGCTTTTTCCAATTTAAGTCAAAGGGTGGGAAATTAGTTTGTCATTTAAGAACGATTCCAGAGCATGAATTGTAGTAGCAAATATTTAAGCATTCGTTCATTTATTATTTTTGTGTATATAAATTATACATACAGTTTTAAAAGAAATATAATAGAAATCTAAGCATTTTGTACTTAATCCATATTTTTTTAAGATCTGGACCAGTTTCATTCTACAAGAGAATTTTCAACTGATGCAATGAAGCCGTTCCTGATTTCAAAAAATAAATTTAGAATTAGTACATTTTTTTACTACATATCATGCGTTTCCACCAATATAATTGACAGTGAACACCTTAACCCTTAAACGCATTTTCTACTTTTAAATAAAACAATATTTTCATATACAAAGAGTAGGTGTGACTACACGAAAAATGCTTGAAAAGCACCTAGGCATTAGAGGCACAAAACATGATTTTCATACAGTATATAAAAAGGCAACAATTAGAATACACAATCAACTATATAATACACAACTAAACTACTTAATGCTATTATGATGAACCATGTTTTTTTTATTGTGAAAATTGTATTAAAAAACGATCGAAAATCAATGGCCGCCAAAACTCCAGCTTGCTCTGTTCAAATGAAGGTTATAATGGTTTAGCACGTGTAGACAAGACATCTATTGAAACAATATTAATAGTAAACATGTATTTTATCATTGAGTATAAGAATAAAAGGTAAAATCGATTTCTGTTTTGCGAAAAAGCCAAAACAAAAGTTTATACTTTTTGTAGTCATATCATTTAATAAATACATGGATTATTAATGTACAGTGGAACCCCGGTCTACCGTTCTCGAATTGTTCGTTTTCCCGCACGGATCGTTTATTTTTCATAGTCCCGGACAAACACCCATAAGAACTATGTAAAAAAATCCCGTATTAATCGTTTCCCGACTTACCGTTTTCTTCGATCTATCGTTTAAATATTTTGGTCCCGTCACGAATATTATCCCGATTGACCGTTTTCGTTAAATATTTTTCATAAATAATTTTGCCTCACATTTCGTTTCGCGTATTTTTCAGTGGAACCCCGATCTACCGTTCTTGCTATCTTCGTTTTTTTATATGGATCGTTTATTTTTTACTCGACCAAGACCCCACCCCGTAATAACAATATTTCATAATTCCTCGATCCATCATCTAAATATTATCGTCCCGTCCCAATTATTATCCCGATTGGCCGTTTTTGTAGAATATTTTTGTTTCGCTCAAATAGTTTTACATCGCATTTAGTAACATAATTAAATAAGATTTTTGAATATTAAACATACTTTTGGTATTATTTGAAGATTTGCCGCAGTATCGGTTTCCCGCATTATTCGTTCATTTATTACGGTCCCTTGAAAAACGTAGAATCGAGGATCCACTGTAATATAAATGTTCACCATAAGGAATGACAATAGTAACACTACAATGTATAAGTATAAGTTGTTTTCCAATGGGTGATGCCTTTCTGCGCATGTTTTCTCTCTCTTATATTTAGAATGAAACTAAGGAAATTCTCTTATTCATTGGGAAACACATTGAATCGATGAAACGCTGTGTCAATATATACATACTTACAAGGTTTTTTTATTTTTAAGATGGTTCAAAAACCAATAACTACGCCTTGAATATTTTAAGGATGAAACTATAATATTCGTTTGTAATTTTATGTAAATTGTTGGGTCAAGTTCACATTAGGGCGTCCAATCCTGGACCCTTTTTCTGATCCCGAGATTGATCATTCACTGTAAAATCGTGTCACAGTTGTTTAAGATTCTTGAAGAATTTCGGTAATCATAAGTTTTTAGGGATGTGAGCTTTTGGGATTACTCGATTGATAACTGTTAAAAAAGTCAAGAATAAAAAGTTATTAATTTTTATTTCATTTTTTTCATATTGATAATCTTTTTTTTCCATACGTCCTTGACACGTTCAATAACCTTCGATTCATCCTTCATCGCAAAATATTATTTAAGCCCCTCTTAGGGGCTTATTTATAGACACGGGTTTATATATGAGACCCTGAGAAATGAAATGACCCAAATAGTAAAATGGTAAAAAAAAATATTTCAAGTACCTACAATCACGTCTTAACTTGTTGTTTTGGTGGATTGCCTATTTTTATTTTAGGAAGAAAATACTTTTACGGTTTATATTTATTAAACTCAATTTTTGATTACGATACTTTTAGACATGTAGAATATTATAATGCATCAAATTCATTTTTTTCTAAAATACCACATAGCTTACTTTGCTTCTCAGAGGCTGGATATACAAACCTATAAAGTTTTTAATAAGTTAACAAGATAAGGAATGAGATTTTGAATCAAGTTCTGGATATTTTATTTTTTATATATATATCACTAAATAAAAACCTTTTTTATAGTTAATATTCTAATTAGAACTGATTTTGCATAGAAATACGATGAAATATTCTATATAATTTAATTAATATCATTGAAAAGTTGCAAATCAAGTAACATTTTATAAGTTATTTCATTTTTTTAATCCATGTCCGCTCACAATACGCAACATATGGCCTTCTTATGGAAATATTTCAACAGAAGTTTTTCGTGAGAACTGTTTGATACTCAGTCGCTCCACCTCTCTTTTTCACTGAGACTAGTAGGGATAGGTTAAAATAAATAGACAGAATTCCCTTCTACCCGTCCGATCCTTCGACAACTGGGCGTAGCGAGAGCGATTAGTTAATCACTAGCCCTGATCTAGCCTTTTCCTTATGTCATTAGTACTCTCTTTTTAAAAGAGAGATTGAGCGGCTGAGTAACAAACAATTTTCGCAGAAAAACTTCTGCTAAGATACCTCCGTTAAGAAACCATATTCTCCACATTGGGAGTGGACATGGATAAAAATTAATAGTAAACACAAATGCAATGAAATTAATTTGGCAAAGGCGAATCTACATTCGTAGTTTGAATAAAAAAATAATAATGTAAATATTTTCATTGAATTCTTTGGTTTATATTCCACTTCGACTCGGAAAATATTCAGTTATTTGTGTCATAACCGCATTTTGCCATACTCTCACATAACAATTTTCTGAAGGTATTTTGAAATGGGTTTTCTTAGATATTTCTTTCGCTTCACATAACAGTAAATTTGTCGAAATCCAAATAGATAATGACGTGATGCGTAGTCAATCTTTATACAGTCAAAGGAAAAGGAATGCTGTGTAGAGAATTTGTTTTACGCAATCTTCCTCTCCATGGTGTTTCACTTGATTTTTTCTGTATTTTATTTTAACATAATAAGGACATAAAATAAATACAATTCCGAAATTAGTTGAGACTTGTTATATCACTTTCAAACTCATTTCAATATATTGCGAGTTGATATTTGATATAATAATATCGACTGTGGAAAGGAAAAAAGACGTTACCCACAAATTTTACAGGAGCGCAAAAAACGTGTTTTGATGGTTTTGGTCCGTATGCAAATTATTAATTATATACAACCTTGAAGTGCACGGAGACTTCTTAACTGTTCTTTAATTGACATAATCTAATATTAATTAAAGAAATTGTCTAGGAAAAACCTTTATTTCAGTCTTTTTTCTTGGTTTTAATTTTTTACAAGGTCATCTTTTTCAAACTTAAAAACTAAATTTAGATATTAATTTGGCATTTGCAGCTTGCATCCTTTTGATAGAACGTGTATCAAGTTTGATACGTTGCGATTATCGAAAAAAACTGTTTTTAAAAAACTGTGGGTTACATCCTTTTTCCTTTCCACAGTCGATATGTAAATCTGAAACAATTAAGGGAATGAGGGCTGAGGCATGCATGTGGTTCGATTGAAATATATAAATTATAAATTCGACAGTTATAAAGTGTATCTAAACCGTCAAATAAATCGTTCTAGATATAACTACAACAAGAAAACAATACTAAAAGTGTTAATATGAAATTACATACCAATTATTCATTGACATTAACCCTTTGATGAGTATCAACTTACCCGTACGTTGGAGTAGCTTGTCATCTATTATCTTTTGCCATTCTCTTATTTTTTATTGAACTTTTATTATTTCTTCAGATATGGATACTAGACACATCCACCAGTGACTTTTAGCCACCTCATTATTTTTATTTTGTATAGCAAATGAAGAAAATGTTTTTTAATAAAGGGTAAAATTTGTAAACAAATCGGTAGCCCTATAATATTGAGCGTAAAATTCTATTTGGGATCGATTCCTTCCTGGAATCGACGTCTGTAGAGCAGCACATATAGACAGATGAGAGCAAAAAATATCTTGACGCAAAAGCGAAGTAACAGCTTCTAGAAAAATATTCAAAAGTAATAAAGAACTAGTTTACTTTACATTTTAACTAGGATTTTTATAATTTAAAAAAATATTTACTTCTTAAAATAATAACTATTGTTCTTCCCAGATTGGTCTGTATCCAAAAAAAAAGGTTTTTATATATTTGTGATTGGTAATACTACAAATAATCAAAATATAAGAAAAAACCTAATTTAGTAAAAATTAACTCACCACTCAAAGGGTTAAAATTCTAATTAAGTCTCAAATATCAAAAATAATATTAATACTTCTTAATTGAAAATAACAGATTATTATAAGCACGATTCACATTCATTCATTGCTCAATATAAACTTTAAGAAATTTGATTGTTATTTTTTAATATTGTTTTTTTTTCAAAACTTATATTTCCAAAGAGATTTTTTGCCAGAGCAACGAATAAAATGACTTTTATACGTCATCATTTTGAGGTTTTGAGAATCAATAAATAAATTCGGCAGCCCTTAGCAAGAGAAATAAAATTTGAATTTTCTATTTTTATTTAACATTAATATTTGATCCCCAAATCTTCTTTTTATAATTATGATCATACTAGAAAATTACTCACCTAATATTGTCAACACACCAAAAACGTGTTACAATAAACTCCCAGATAATAATGTTAACCTTGAGTAATAAATAACCTTTTGGCTGGATTTGCCCAGTAATCCTTAGCTCAAAATAATAATGTTATATCGATTTTATATTATAAGCTGTGTAAACTTCCCTATCGTTAAATTTTGATTGCATCAACAACTTTTGTGGGTATGTGAAATACACGCGAAATTTATCTATTTATTCGACAATGTATCTCTTTTGGTATATTATTGGGTACAACGTTTTGTATAAAGAAAGAAAAACAGTATACATTCATAGCACATCAATTAGTATGATGTTATTTTTAAAATATGAAGAGAAGTATCACAATAAAAAATCTTCATTTTTGTATTTGATTTTATACAACAAAAGATAAACAAACACTAAAGGAGTGTTTGAACTATCGAAAAATCTTTTTTATTCAGTCGTGGCATTGCTGGTAGAAGTCGAAAATGTTATTTAAATAATTTATTATAAATATTGGTATGTATTGCTCAATAATTCTTGCTTGCCATCGCAATGCTTGGATTTAAAGAAATCTCTTAAGCATTTAAGCTTTTAACATTTTTTCCTTTCGCGCAATGAGGGAAATAATTAAGGATATTTAATATCATTCTCGAATCAAATTAGTTTTTGGTTTAAAAGTTTACGCGTTAGTGACAAAATTTGAATCATAGTTGAATTAACACTGCTTTACATGAAAGCGAACAGCAAGCGCAATCATAGTCCATATTATGTCAGACGCTGTGTAGGGCAACGAAGGTTACTTTGGTATCCGTAGTAGAACTTTCAATCCGGGATCCTGACCAATTTGGCGATCTCGTAATCCCTTTTTAGTGCCAATCCCGGAAAAAACTTTACTTTTCTTAAATGTGTTAGAGCAAAAAAAAGCTCAACAGGGCAAGTTCTACATGATAGTACTTAGTCACTGGCAGACGTAAAAGATGAAAATTTGTCACTTTTTTCCCGGAATTTTTGGAAACAATGTGATAAGCCTCGGGAACCCAAAAGCCTGGATCTCGAAAAAAATGTAAATCCCAAAACCCTGTTACCAAAAAAGGGTGCAGATTTGGATGCCCGAATCCGTAGATAAAACATTTTAAGTAGCAGTCATTATTGTATTATTTTCTTCTTCAGGTATGGCCAACCAAAGGAAGCAACCCACAAAATCAGGGGTCGCTCTGACGTCATTGAGCTGCTGTTTGGAGCGGTAGATCAGGAACTCCTGACCGTCAAGACGTTTTATTTCTTCTTCTACTCTGCGTTCGGCTCTCTCTTTCCACTGATGGGCGTATATTTTAAGCAGATGGGCATGAACGCTGGGCAGTGTGGTCTGTTGATTGGCACGAGGCCATTTGTCGAATTCCTTTCGGCGCCATTTTGGGGGAGCTTGGCAGATAGGTAAGAACAATAAAATTATCATATTGCTTCTATTTCTACAACTTTCTTTATATTATTTTATTTTCAGACGAAATTATACGCCTAAAGAATGTCGATACATTTTTAATACAACAATAGTATCCCGACAAAAGCGCTGAAACCAAAAGCAAATTCGCCACGACATAAACGTCTACGATAAAACCAAATTAAAAATAAGAAAACATAATATTATATTTTATATGAAAAAAAAATAGAATATAAAATTAAATATTTTTCAGGGGATTTCTTGGATATTCCAGATATTCCATATAAATTTACGCAGAAGCGTTGGATACGTATTATTGACATTTTTTTTGTATTATTAACACTACGTGTTAAAAGCTGTTGGTTACTACTAATATAACAATTGCTACGGATTTTATTTCAAATTTCACTGATTATCGTGAGACTGCTTCTATCGATAAACAATTTTTAAAAAGGACTATTTATATTTTTTTCTATTTTCACTGGTTTCGGGGCATTTGGTTTGGCACTCTCAGTTGCGGCGCTTTTGTCGGGGTGCCGCAACAATAAAACTAAAAGACATTTCATAACAGTTTTTGATCATATCATTGGGTCAAAATGCAAAACATATTAAGTAAATATAAAAACATTAATATATATACAAATATATATGCGAAATTAGAGTGATTAAAATTGAGACTGAAACAATCAATTAGCTAAGCATAAGTCACTCGCTACCCATATTATTCTAACTCAATTCTCTTCGAAAAATGAGAGTATCAGTTTTCGCCATAAGAAATATACTTAGTTGAACGCCATTAGGAGTCCATCTGTTCTACATATATTCGAAGTGGACGTGGTTTTAAAATGTAATATTTAATTAAATGGATTTATTAGTGAATGATTAAATTGAAATTCATATGAGCTTTTAAATATTTTCATTTTTTTAAATTTATTTTAATAATTTTTCTAATACACAAATGTTTAGTCTATTGAATGTTCTTCCAATGTAACGTTGCCTAGGCATCTGATCCTTTTCGTGATGCTGTAATTTTGATTTGTATGCATTAGTGACGATTAGGGATTCTGTGTCGAGACGTCCCGGGACTTTTTTGGAAAATGTCTTGGGAATTGTGACAGTGATTTATAATGTGTTTATAAATATTTATTCACTATTTCACAAAGGTACCAATGTCTCTCAGTGGGACAAAAAAGGTCTAAAAGCTGTATTGTAAAGTTACGGTCAAAAATTTACTCCTGACGGCGGCTTCATTAATATTTTTCATTACATGTAATATTATCATCATGTAAAAAATAACCGTAAGCATTGCACACATCCATTACATACGAAAAATAATAATTATTAAACATTGTATTAAAAAAACGCGATTTTTACTAGTGCGTACTTTCAAAAGGCGCCGAGTGTATGTAATACATAAATACATGCAAATATTTAATTGTAATAAAATTATAATTTTATTGAAGGGGAAATAAAAGTCTCGAGTCCCGGGATGTCCCGGGGCTTTGACTTTATCACGCCTCGAGTCCCTAGACTTCAGAATCCCTAGTGACGATTATAATGGTGGTGTTGGTGAAGTAGAAAGGTCTTGAATATTACAGGGATTAATTATTGCTAGGCTTATAGACGCTATTGTTTTTATCCATCTGTCATGGTTATGATTATAATTATGTAAATGAGTTATTATATTTCGCGAAATGGGAATATTACATTATCGTTATCAAATATGCCGGTGTTAATTCAATGATCCGAATTCAATGGGCACACAAGGCCCGAAATAGAGCCCATCAATACGAGCGTCTACGACCTTCCGATTATCAATGCTTTGCCGTATTCGGTTATCTTAAAATAATATTTTAGGTTATAGGTTACTGGCTCAGATTTGAATACAAATATTGAAAATATAGATGGACTTTGACTATAAATCAATGCGATTCACTATTGCTGATACATTTTGTTAATTTTATCCAGAAAATATTTCATTTAGGTATAACTTCATATCATTATTATCAGTGGCGGCCGGTCAATGTGGTATTCGATCAATGCACCCTTTGTATATGCAGGGGCGATTATATTTCATGAAATAATATTCAAACATAACATTTATACCATTCACTCATTTAAATTCTTCATGCATTTATTGTCTATAATACATATTTTATTTTATTGAATTTAAAATGAGAGAATTGTATAAATGTTATTTTTTAATATTATTTTATGAAATATAGCCGCCACTGCATATACAAGGAGTGCATTGATCAAATGCCACATTGACCGGCCGCTACTGATTATAATTCTGACATCATTTTACAAACAACCTTTATCACAATATGATAATAAGGAATGCTTTTCCCAACTGAGATGACTTTAAAATCCTATTAACCTAGAATCTATCAATTAAACGACTTTTTGTAAATAAGCAATTTAATATTTTCTTTTTATTATAGGTGTCTCTGTAGACCGTGACAATTCAAAATTAGTTGACCCTTTATTTTTTCATTCAACGTAGTAGTCTTCCGTGTGGGACTTCACGGGATCGAGTCCCAGTACGAAACAGCATTTTTTCGATCGATTTATCTATTTTCTGTTCGAAGGCAAGGGTGTTTGTGATGTCTTAAGTTTGCCTCCCACTCTTCCGATCCTTCAATTCAACTGGGCGCTACTTATAGTAGTATTAGTCTTGTCTTATACTTATCATTCTATCCCTACTACTATCTTTGAAAAAGAGAGGTTGAGCGACTAAGTAACAAGCAGTTCTCGTAGAAAAATATATTTTTTTGAGATGCCTGCATTATGAGGCCATATGCTCGACATTGGGAGCGGACATGAATAAAATTTACCGAGCCCCTTGTTAAGATATTGGCAGCCCACCGCTGACCTAGACTCGCCTAATCGCTAAGGCAACGCTCTTACCAATTAGACCACAAAGAGCGATGACAAGACATGATAGCAAAATCATGAATTGCTAAATTTAGACAATCGTTAGATTGTTTTCTTCGTATAATAGGAAACCCATAATTACATGAAAAGTCTTTTTCGCGACACTGTTAATGCTTCAGATATCCGTTTTCATTTTAACAGTACCTGCCTAGTTAATTCCGACCTACTTGTTCCGAATTTCTCGTACAGCATCGCCCAATTCAAGGATATGAATTTTCAGCTTAATTTGTTATCTAACGAAGTGGATTTATACCTTTTTTCCCGGCAATAAGCTCACGTATATGTCCCCAAATAAGGGTTGCCAAATAGATTCCATAAGCATTAAATATCTTTAATTTTAAAATGTATTAAATATTCCTTATTCTGTACATTATTCTATTCTTTTATTTAATTTAGAATTTCGGCTGAAGGTGCTTGATGGAACTTCAATGTCGAATTTGAATTGTTTGAATTTTGTACTTTTCCATGAGTTTTATCGCTAACGACCCGGGTTTCACCTTTCGAGCGATCGACTTTTATTTTTGTGTATAAACAATACAAACTGTTTACTACGCGTCAGTTTAAGTACATTCGTGCACTTGAAAAGCCTGAAGATGCCGAAAGGCGATACCCGCGTCGTTAGCGACAAAACTAATGGAAAAGTACAAAATTCAATTTATTATATTCGTTGTATATACAAATAATCAAAATGAACATTTAAGAAAAACATTTGAATACTATAAATATAATTAAAAACACAAAGAAATATTTGCCGTATAAATGGATATTCTAAATAATATAATAAGCTACTTTAACCTAAATCGACTATGAGCTATCATTTAACTTAAATTTTCCACCGAGAAAGTACAAGAAAATGAAGCTAGGCGGACTAATTGTTTACCAATCGTTCCTGGTTATATGTTGCAGCTTAAGCGATGTTATTATTTATCTTAATATATTATTTAGTAGATGTCTTATTGCCGAAAAAAAATATTTGTTATTCACATCATCACTGTTGACGGTGATGTATTTATCGACTGTGGAAAACTGTTTTAAAATAACAGCTTTTTTCGATAATCACAATGTAACCAACTTGATGCACGTTTAATCAAAAGGATTTAAGCTGCAAATGCCGAATTAGTTTCTAAATATAGTTTTTCAGTTTAAAAAAAGATGGGCTTGTGAAAATTGAAACCAAGAAAAAAGACTGAAAAAAAGGTTTTTTCTAGACAATTTCTTAAATTAATATTAGATGATGTCAATTAAACACCAGCTTAGAAGTCTCCGCGCACTTCAAGATTGTGATTGTTTCATAATTTGCATATGGCTGAAAGTCTTTGAAACACGTTTTGTGTACCTCCTGTAAAATTTGCTATGTGTGGGTTACGTCCTTTTTCCTTTCCACAGTCGTTATGATTTCACTTACACGATTACGGTCAGATATCAAAATGTGTGATTTTTCTAACTCCTTTTATCATACCCATTCCTTAACCCGTAACATGCCATCCTAAAAAATCATGTTCCTTGCCATGATGGCATCTCAGTTTCACTATTTATTGACAGTATTAAAACCTAAGTAAGAAGCTAAAAAATATTTTTAAAAATGTATATATGCTAGAATACCTAAAATGATAAATACTTATTGACAATATTAAGAGAAATATGGAATGATTTAATGGCTCAACTATTTATGATTGCATCATGGGCATGGAGGTGTTAAACAATGTTAAAATGTTGAAATATTTGTTCTTTAAATACTTTATTAATGATGTAATGAAATACGCTTTTTTTCTCTGCTCGTGTTTTTGTTTGTCACCCCTACACTATTCTACGTATTTCATATTTTTTTTTGTTGTCTGACAACCCTACTCCAAACAAAATCCTCTTGTTATGCAAATGAACAAATACCCACACCACTAAAAATCGTATTATTTTATAATACGATTGTGAATATAAATCGAAATAAATTGTTCTGTTAAGCTTTTGATGAAAATAAGGCCATTCCTAAATTTTAGCAACCTTTATCTTGCAACAAACAAAGCTCCCAAATATTACCATATGTGTGTTTTTCTGGTTCATATCAGTCAGTTACTAATAACATTTTAAAAAATATATGTATTTAAAATATAATAACACACAATTAATGATCGATTAATTAATTTAAAAAATTAAAATATAATTGAAAAATTTGTCTTGGAAAACACACTACGTATGTATAATAGTCGTATTAATTATATTACCATTAAATTGGTATAATTCTACTAGATTAACCAAAAATATCATTTTAATGTACTTAAAATTTAAACTATGATTATGACGGAGCGCATGATGTTTTAATGATTTCAACAATTATAATTATTGAGTAACTAAATGCATTGCTATTTGTCCCCCTGTTATTTTTTCTGCCATGTCAACGAATGAAAAATGTATAATGAAATTGAATTTTACAATTATAATATAATTTAATTTATTCTTAACAGCTATGTTTATGTTATCTAAATCAAAAAATATTTAATTATGTGCAGCTGTGCGCACAAAGCGTTCAGCATCGATTTGTTCATAGTATTATTTCTGATTTGATTTTTTATTATTATTATTTGCAATAACAATGGTAATTTAATCGTTATCTTTTTGACAGGTGGCAAAAGGGAAAACTTCTTCTCCTCGCATCACTTTCGGCGTGGATAGTCTTCACTTTACCACTCGGCTTCATCCAGCCTCCGGCCACCAGTTGTCTGACCAAGCTGAATGCCACCGACTATGAGCTCCGAAATCCTGAAATCCTTCCCCAAGTGCTCAGAAAGAGATCCATACCTGACAATTTTCCACTGTACCTGATTGACAGCAAGGATGCAGCTCAAGCACCGTGAGTAAATGATAACCTTTTGACAATAGTTCTGTAATTAACCACTTGAATGCCGCGTGATCACCAGTGCACAATCTGTATACATACCAATATTGCGTGAGCACTGATGCTTGATACAACAAGCAATCGATACTTTATATGCAACAGTATCCAATTTACCGTAAACTTGTCAATCTAAATGGCTAAAAATGCCCTACTGTGTATACTAAAGCTGAGTAGAAAATACATAAGTAAGAAATTGCAGTTATATAGTAATTTGATCTGAGAATATTGCTTTTTCTTAACTCGATGGCTGACACAGACGAGATATCTCGTAAAAAAAATCGTTCTCAACACACCAGTTAACTCGTCAATAACTAATTAGTAATTGCAAATTATGGCCGGCGTGCTAGGTAATTACGTATTTTTTTCTACGGCAGCTAAAAGGTTAAATTAGTAAAATTTAGCAAGGGGCTTGCGCGATCCCCTCCGAGCCCCCTCTAGCCCACCCCTGGTGTTATAGAAACAAAGCACAAAAAATCAGAAGTTTTACAGAAAATTATTGTCATATTCGTTCCGTATCTTAAACCATGCATTTCGTAACAAGTGCAGACCATTCACTAGTAATATCCATCACAAATACTTTTAAAAGATAAAATTTTCTGAGATAACATTTTCAATTTTCAGGATTTTATCTCGATCCACCCGCTCCGTCAAGCCTCACGCCATCGCAGGCCAGTCCCCTGTCGATGTGAGGTACGCATCCAACTACAAAGACGCTGACCACAAGGGCTGGGTTTCACCAATATTCTCATCCATCGTCTACCGAACTCAGGACATACAGAAAGCGTTCCTTCTGCTTCTTTTGCTGGTCATTATAGGGGAGTTCTTTAGCGCGCCCGCTATAACATTGGCTGACTCTGCAGTCATAACTTTGCTTGGCGAAGACGCCGATCGTTATGGTCATCAGAGAATGTTCGGTTCCCTTGGGTGGGGTTTGGCTATGTTCTTCGTTGGTATTGCTCTTGACCATTCGACCGCGTTTCCTGACCATCCATGCGGACCTGAAAAGCAGGAGAAGAATTACACCATTTGTTTTGCTACATTTTCGGTACTGATGGGGGCTGCACTCATAACTGCTACACAGGTAAGAAAATTCTTTTCTTTAACGTCTTGCACTCTGCAATTTCAATTTTTAAATAGTGCACTTAAAACAGGGGTGGGCTGGTGGGGGCTCGGGGGGGGGGTTCGCGCGAGCCCCTTGTTAAAGTTCAGCGCGGCCGGCGAGCCCCTTATTAAGATAAGAAAATCATTCGTCTTAGCTCAAATCAGCACCTAACTGCGATTTCTGTAGATGGTTAAATTTTATTATGAAACAAGACTTAGTAGCCCCTTCATACTTTTCATATCCGTAATTACTTGGTTGCAATGCAATCACCGTGGCCTAGGGCCGTGTGAACGACCACAGCAAACATCTCTCGTTCACCCACTCAGCAGTCCCACAGAACTATTACGTCCCTGCGCCATACCCACAAACATCCGCCTTAAAACAACTTGCCCCAGCGCGAATAGTTTAATTGAACTTGCCAATGCCGTTAGAAAACACAATCCAATGTATGGTGTTAGTGATTTATTGCAACCCCAGACCCTCCGAAGAACTGAACGTTTGACGTCCCTAGAAGATGCACCCATCTGCCTGCCATATTGCAACGACAGTTTCGCACAACTTTCTAACAAACGACAATAGTGTGACCTCAGGCGTCTCCTGGCGAGGAGACCGCTATCGAACGCTCCCTATAATTATCGATTCCCTTCAGTAAAAAATAATTTTTTCTCCGCGTAACGAAATGTGCAAATCCAGGGGAGCACCCAGCCCAGGACTGAACGCATCCGTAGACGTTGTCCTGTACGCTTTTTTAGTGAGATTAAGTGCAAGCCGTTGTCCACTCAATAATGTCTCTAACGAAACGATGTTAGTTCTATATCCATACGCTAGACGTCGTACCAGCAAATCCCAATGAAAATCGCCATAGGCTATTTAAGAGCCCTTGGTTTTAGCCCCCAGTTTTTGCCAGCCAGTCTTGATATTCGAAGATAAGCTAAGTTGGCTTTGTTAACAACCGTTTTGGCATGTTGCTGGAATGAGAGCTAGTCGTCAAGGATGACGCCTAAGTATTTTACCTGCGTGATACTCGTATAGGTTAAGCCCATACGTATAGTGTGACCGTTTTAAAAGTTCCCCTAGTTTAGGTCCTCCTTTGAGAAGAAAAGAGTCGTTTTTCCAGTGCAAATGAAAGTCTAATTCCTTCCCCATCAATATAACTCAATGCACCGTAAGCACGCTCGAGTCCCGCGCGACTGTTTGCTCCTACAATAAGAAGCGCGTCATCAGCATAGGCAATGATCGTGCAATCCGGTGGCAATGATAGTGTCAATAGGTCATCGGCCAAATCTTAACAATGGGCTCGTCGGGGTTCACGAAATAAATACATTATCATCAATTAGAAAGATGACTAAAATACGAAGAATTATTATCACAGAGTCGCCATCGTAAAATAATGTTTTAATTGTACATTATATTTAAATATTAATTGTGACTAATGCGGGGTTAAATAAGCCAATTCGATTGAATCTTGAATTTTAATCTGGGGATAATTTAATTTGTTACTGGTTAGTTACTATTGAAACCAATTAAGTCAAAGACTTAATAATTTGACTTTATATTCGTCACGAGAACAACGATTTAAAAAATCTTCTGATATTAACTCATTCAATTGATTGTAATGTGCGATTATTAAGCTCTTCTATCATAGGCATCTAATTTCAGGGCATTTTCTACTTCTCAGTGATATTAATAAAATAATGTGGTGCTTAAAGATCAACTTCAAGTATGACTATCCTTCCGTGGATGTGGAAATACAAGCCGCTCGTTCTCCGCCAACTGAAGAAGAGCGATTGCAGAGCCAGCTCGCTGCCCAGCTCAATCTGCCAGGACTTGACACTTCAGCTGTGGGTCAAACTGATGCCAAACCTATTGCTCAGGTTATGATCCTTATTATGACTTTGTTGTGTTTGAAAATACTACAAGAAAATTGTTTCCATTCTGAAATTTTTATCGCTTATATAATACAATTCCAGACAAAGATGTTCGCGCAAACAACTCGCGAGATGCCAGAATGGGTGACAGTCCTAAAACAGTTCAAAAACTTGAAGTGTGCCAGCTTCCTGTTCGTCGCTTGGTTCATGGGCTTTGGAATCGGTCTAATATTTACCTTCCTCTTCTGGCATCTCCAGGATTATGGAGGTTCACCAACTCTCTTCGGTGTCGCGTCTGTCATCAATCACATCTCTGAGATCTTTGCTTATTTCTTCAGTTTTAAACTGATCACGCAAATGGGCCACGTAAAGGTAAGCTATGACTAGTTTTTGAATATGTGGCTTAGAAATGGAAAGTAATCATTTTTTTATCTGGAATCATTTTAGAACAATAAAAATATCTCTTCAATAATTAGGAATAAAAACATGCAGAAACTGAAACAGAAATTAATAATCAACCATTGAACAAGAAACGTTTTGTTCAAATAAACCTTGGGATAACAAAGTAGCTCAAAAATAATACATGTTTATATAAATAACGCTAGGAATTGGAGACCTATTTCAATGTATAAATGCAAATAAAAAGAGAACTAAGTAAAATCAAAATATAATTCATTATCATTCAGGTTCTCTGCATCGGTTTGGTTGGCAACATTCTTCGATTCCTCTACATCTCTTGGCTCCGCAATCCTTGGTGGGTGCTCCCCTTCGAGTTCATTCAAGGAGTCACCCATGCTGCTGTGTGGGCAGCTTGCTGCTCATATATCGCACATTGCACTCCACCGGGGCTGAGAGCGTCAGCTCAAGGAGTGCTACAGGGTATACATCATGGACTGGGACGTGGGTGCGGTGCTGTGTTCGGTAAGATTTTTCAGCTCTCTCCATGAACATCACTTTCTGAATGCCTTGGTATTGCGTCTTTTTTTAACTTTATTTATTTAAGTTGTGATGAAGATTTATTTTTCATCAGTTTATAATAACCACGCTTTGACATTTTTTTCATCAGTTGAGAATACTTGCAATGAGCATTCTCAGCTTTTGCCTGATGTCTATAAAAAGCTTAAGATTAGTATAAAACATTGTCGGATTATCCTATAAGCGCAAGAGGCGCGCGCTTGAGGCCTCCAAATCTTGAGGGCCTCAAAGATAGCATATATTATATAAACCTTACATTTTAATTTTAATTTCAGTTTTAAATATTCATTATTATTCTACGAAGAGGTTTGCAGCACTTTTATATTATTCGAAAAGCAGGGCCTCCAAAATTTATTGCGCCTGGGGCCTCAAAGTGCTTAATCCGCCACTGGTATAAAACAATTGTATTTCATTTTGTACCAACCAGATATTTATAGATTTATATTTTTGTGTTGCAAACAACTTTAATCTTAATATATATTTTTAATGGTAATCTTAATATATGGTTTGTGGGATGAAACACTCTTTTAGTGAATAACATTTCATATTGAAATAATGAATCTTTTTTTTTTGAAATATGCTTTAACCTTTTCTATATTGTTAGGTGGAATATTTGTGAGCTATTTTGGAACGACTGCCACTTTCCGAGGATACGGAATCATTTGCATCATGGTACTAGCTGGCTTCATCTTCATCAACTTCTACCGCAAAGATACAGGATTCGTCTCTGATCTGCCAGTCAGTGAAGACCCTCATCAGGTAAGATAGTAAAATAATAAATACTTATCAGCGCTTTTTTTTATAAAATAAAATGAGTAAGTTTGTTTTGAAAGAATGAATTGAAAAAATGCATACAACAGAAGAAATCTAACAAAATACAAACAACAATTTATTGACAAGTTAGGCAATTATTACTACCATATAAAATAAACATATGAAATTTTGCCTCTTTAGAAAGCATCGTTATGACACAACTCATTCTTAGTAACTAAAGTATAATATATATTTTTTTACCATGTCCGCTCCCAATGTAGAGCATATGGACTCCTAATATACTTTATGTCAACAGAATAGTTTCTACGATAGCTGCTATTTCATCAGTTGTTGAATCCCTCTTTTCTCAAAGAGAGAAGGGATAGAAGGATAGGGCTACGCCAGGACTAGCGGTTAACTAATCAATTTATAAAAACTCTCAGTACTGGAATTCCAACGACCTTTTATCACAGCTTTCATTACGACGATTTTCCTTTGATTGAAAGCTGTTACTTCAAATATTATTTCAAGATCATTTTTTTTTTGATTTTAAGACATTTCGAAAAAATTAACCTAGTATTATAGAAGGATTTCAGAACCTTCATTTTTTAAGCATCAAACAATAACTCAAACTATTGATGAACTGATCACAAAATACTAAATGTATGTTATATGTATTCACACGGCGACATCTGCGTGATAAATGTTTACAGATGCTAATTCTAAAATGGTTTTAATTATAGTTAATAGATAATATCTGTCATAACCACTAGTTCATAGACAGCTTTGCCATAGGCAGGTCACAAATTTAAATATTTTCCCATAATTTTTTACAGATAAAATATTATATGTGTTTGATGATTACAGGTCGCTGAAGAAACCGCTCACCTTGCCCCGCACGGAGTTCCTAGCAATCCCTTACCCCGTGCCCTATCATCAAGTCGCATATCGGATATGGGCAATCAAGAATACGGTTCCACCAGGTCACAACCAGCCGGGCCTAGCCTTAACGTACCCGGCGCGGCTGCTGCTCAGCCAACCAATCCATTCCGGCAAGAACCGGCCCCTACCAACGAATATGGTTCTTATAGATAAGGTGAATTTTTTTTTTTTGATATTTCTAACTAGGCATACATTAAATTTTGACTGATTGAAACTGATTGCCATAGACCAGGGGTTACCAACCTTTTTGGACCTTATATTAGATAGGGAAATATTGGCATGGGCAGCGAGCACCACATTGTTCAGGAAAAGTTAAAAATATATCATCATATATTAAAAAAAACAATATATTATACAAAATTATAAATAAATATATTTGTTGTGATTAAAACAAGCGTTATTATAAAAATACATATTGAAAATTTTATGTTTACCTCTTTTTGCTATTCTAGAAAAAAAAAATCATTGCTTATTGTGGTTTTTGCAACATAAATATTTAAAACATGGTAAAGTACTATCAGTCGTCACTAATAAACATAAATAAATCATTTATTGTAAGTATTTCACAACTATAAAAATTTTAATTAAAAAATATTTCTTTGTTGTGACCTCTATGATTCCATAAATGTATACTTATCGTGTATCTTTTTTATTTTCAGGGAAATACTCTATTCCCACACGAAATTCATGAAGACCTGGAAAAAATCATCACAAGTATTGGCTTATTAAGCTGCTCTAAATATTTTTAGAGCCTCATCTAATCTGACATCTGTTATTATATTATTGTAATTTTTAAGAGAAAGATTTAAAAATGACATTATCATTTGATTACCTAGAACAGGAAGTGGCGTGTTATATTATAGGGTATGTAAAAATGAAAGCACGATAGTTCCAAATATGAAAAAACGGTAGAGCTAAATAAATTATCTCTTACTGCTAGATAGACTATTTTAGGAATAATATTTATTTAATTATTTGACGTTATCAACTTATTTAATCGTAACTAACTTGTGTATAAAGCCACTGCCGCATAATATATTCAAGTCATTTGATATTGTGAGACAAAGGCTTTGTAATTATTTTAATTTTTTAATGAACAAATCATATTATTTTATGCTACTATCATGTAAAAATAACCATTTTGAGGTCTTATAATGTTTTTAGTATTGATTAAAAGATACATTTTACTACTTATAATATTCAAAAATAAGTTGTATGATTCGAAATTTTAAACTATTGATATCACAAACGATTGAGTAATTCATTTTATAATTGTATTCAGCTTCACTTTTAGGGTGTTCACTGTCAATACTTGGTGGAAAGGCATTATATTAATTAAAACACAATAATCCTTTGTACTTCATTCCACTTTATTTAATATGTCAGGACCGGTTTCGCTCATTACGAGCATCGTCAACTGATAAGAAATATAATTTAACAGTGCTATTTATACAAAAATGAACAGTTATAAACAACAATTGGCATTGAAAAGAAAATACCAATTACATTAAAAGTGGTACAATTACATGAAAATACCAATTACATTAGAATCACTTTTAATGTAATTGGTATTTTCTTTTCAATGCCAATTGTTGTTTATAACTGTTCATTTTTGTATAAATAGCACTGTTAAGACCAATAGTGCATAGCCAGTATTACCATGGTCCAAAAACCACAGAGGGATCTTGTGAACCGCTTTGCAGAGGTGGCACAGAATATTAAATAAAATCTTTAACTTTTTACAAACTTTGTACTAAACTTTGTACTAAATAAAAAGATTTTTTTATACTTTTGGAGTTCTACCAAAAAAAAATCAATTCAATTAATTATAAAATGAATTACGTTTTTCAAGTGATTTTCAAATAAGTGGGCGATTATTAATATGTATTTTTTTTTAAATAATCGAAATTTAGCACCTCACATGAGAATTTAGCCTATATTAAACATTTATTTAATAACATATGAATTTATCTCATAAACCATAAAACATTTTTAATTTTATCTACTGTATATAATACATAAATAATATTCATTTTATTATAATACAGTGCTGTACAAAAATATATTTATTTTGTTGTTAACATTTCAGAATTTATTTTAATTCATTCTGATTGTGTATTGTTTTCATTTTCAATGTTAAATTTCTATGTTAGTTACGTTGTTTTATCTTCTTCTGTCAAATAGATAAATTGAAAACAATCTATTAGACTTTACATTATGCGTAAATGTTGTTACTTGTATATAAAAAAATGTAATCTTACCTTCAATTTTACTATGCCAGTATTGACAGTAACAAATATATTACTAAAATAATGCGTTGTACTCGTGTAAATATTATTTTTTATTGTACAAAACTCAACATCGGCTATAATTTTTTATTCCTGTTGTATATTTTTATTTAATGTGGAATGAAATATTCCTTTGAAAGTCACGATTATCAGTTGCGATTTTTAGTACCACAATAATACATTGTTTATTTATATTTCTATCTGTAATGCAGTGAAAACACCCACAGAGAAACAGACAGAAACACTAAGATAGACAATCTCTCTCTCTCTCTCTCTCTCTGTGGGTGCATAGTATGCATTGATTGACTGTTGGCTGGTGGCATTAGCACCTGATATTATTTATCATGTAATAGAAGTGTGTAAAAGCTTCTTTAAAAATGAACTATTGTTTTTCTTAATGGCAGTTTTATTTGAATACTTTTGAACCCTGGTTAAAAATTTATTTATTCCATCAACCTGGTAGTTTTGAATAAGTTTTTACAGAATATGTGTGTGCTTATTTTTTCAAAATAAAAAAATAGTGTATATCAGAGCTGTGGAATCAGAGTTGGAGTCGGAGTTGTGGATTCAGTCGTGCTCGAAAAAAACTAAAAACTTTGAGTCCTTTTTTAAAAAAAATGTATTCATATTGCTAGGGTCAAAAACAAAGCCACTGCATGCTACTAAGACTAAAAAGTAATTGAAGTCGTGTTTTAAGCTATGATCGGAGTCGTCTTAGTTCTTACCAACTCCACAGCGCTGGTTTGTATGGGTTCATTAGAGGTGAAGTAAGCCAAGTGGTATTTAAGAAAGAAAGTTAGATGCGTTGTGATATTCTACACGTCTTAAAGTATCATAAAAGTAAAGTAACATCAGTTAATATACATTGCGATAGTGTTATCTCCATAAAATAAAAATATGTAATCCATAAAAACACCAAATAAAGAGGTAATTAAAGCTCTTAAAATTAGAAGTCCAAGAAAAAGTTTTACCATTTTTTTAGTATACTCATTTCACCTCTCAAGGGCCCATATATGATGCAGGTGCAAACATCCCAACAAACGTATAACATTGGCTAGGAAAACTTACTTGTATGTAGCAGATAGCCATCTTAAATCACTCACTCATATCAGAGCATTAATCGAAGTTTTACCGTAGCATAATATTAATAAAAATTAGGCAAATATTTTTTGTACTAATTCCATGTGATAAACATTTAAAGTTAATCTGATAATCTAAACAGCAAATTTCAACTTAATGACAAATATAAATGTATAACTTATTTATTTATACTAATCTTTGTGTACGCTTATTATTGCAATAACAATCAATTTTGCGCAAGTGATAGATTGTAGGAAGGTCAAAATGAAATCAGTTTGAGGATTGTACAACATCAAGAGTCCACTGTACTTCTTCTTAAGTTTACTCCCAAAACAAACCAAAGCTGCATCAACAGTACATAATATATTTGATAAGCTAAAAATTTTGAAGACAACAGATATAGATTTATTTCAATAAATCTTCTTTTATCGATATGCAATATTTTTTTGAAATATCTGTCGAATGTGAAATAAAATTTAAACAAAAGTAATAATGAAGCTTCATGTCAGTGGTAATTCTTAAAATGTGTTTTATATTAGACAAAGCATTCTAAAAGCCTGCCTAGTTGTTGAACAATTGCTAAAATTGTTGTTAATTATTTTGTTAATTATTTAAGTAGAAAAAAAGCTAAATTCTCTCACAGAAGCCTGTAACATTATTTGCCTGGATTGAGTATATCTTCCTAAATAATTCAGTTTGCATATCATTCGTGTGATTGTTAGTTGTAAGCAAAGTATTATTTACAATAATGTTATTTTATTTTTGAGAGTGTAGATTAAATATAAATGAAATTCAATAATTTTATTGATTGACGGATCAGTCCGATTTATTGAAGAGGAATAAATACAGAAAGATCTAGATATTCTACGGATTAATTTGTTCGCGGTGGTATCCATGAATATTTATAATAGTTTTGGAATGCTTTTATGTTTTTTTTGTGAAAATAATTGTCACAATACATTTATATATTATAAAATGACAACTAAATTTCCTAAAATGGATTAAAAATATTGTGTGACTTATAAGAAATGATCAGAAATCTATTATGGTTACATGAGATGTGACTTAGTGCATGTCATATCATTGGCCAGGACTTGTCAAATGAGCTACAGCTTCTATGATTACACGATTATGATGAACAAAACATAAGCGGTGACTTTTCGATTAAAATAATGAGGTTGGTTAGGCAATGCTGAAATCTATTGATATGGAGATTTTTCTGTACATATTATATTGTCTTAACAAAGTATGGTTAAAAATTGAGCATTATATTTCTGAATACAGTATAGCATTAAATGTAAGATTGCTTAAATTATTATTTGTGTTTGATATTGTAAACAGTTGATCTAAAATCGTTCGAGTTTTAAGAGCGAAATACAGTAGGATCCCGATAATGTAAACATCATACTATATTGTGCAGTGGTTATGTACGAAACTAATGAATTTTACTTATGACAAGTAAAGAGTAACCATCGTAACATTAACAATTCGTAGTTTATCATGAGTGCGGTACACTGTTATCAATTAGTCTAGATTACTAGGCTTTAACTGCATTACAAGAAATTATAAAGAGAATGTGAATACATAGTGAACCAGATTTCAATTTTACATTTTTTGTTTCAACAATTTTTCTTTCTATAAAGCATTTGTTTCATTCCTAGCACATAATTTTTAGTTCTTCATTCTTCAATAAATGAAATATACAACATTAAGCTTGTAATTATGAAATTTCTTAAAAAAAAGTTACAATTGTATTATATAAATCTTATCATGCAGTGTTCCTTGAAATTTTCTAATGTCACGAATATTTTAATAAAATGTAAGCTGTTTTATTGATCGCTGACGTGGTTTACGTCTAATCTAATGAATTAGTTAGGTTTAAAATTTATTGTATTTAAACTAAGCTGCTATCAAAAGAAATACAATGAAAATTATTAACTAAATATTGTTGTAAATTTTAGATGTCAAATGGCCGGACGATGCAATTACCACCAAAGGTATGTAAAAATAGTTTTAGTATAGTTCTCTTCAGTGGAATAATTGTTGAATAATATTTGTTAAATTAAGTGATATAGTAAAGTGCAAATACTTCAGAAAATGTCAGTTCTTCTTTAATTATCTTCTGATGATAATAAAAAATACAAACCTAATAGATTATTAACTCGCAAGAGGAACTGATCATTTTCTATTCAAAAATATCTATTAGCAATGGGGTTTCATTTTCTTACTTAGCATTTTTTCGCTTGAAATGGACAAAATACTAAATTGGTCGCCATAGCTGAACGAGTTTTTATCCTATTCAGAGTTTGTATCCCTGAAAAATGTTTTCTGAATGTATTGTATTATTTTAATAAAAACACAATATTCCTCTTTATTTAATAGGTCCTGACCTTTTAAATAAAGTGGAATAAAGTACAAAGGAATATTGTGTTACTATTAACATAATGCCTTTCCACCAAATATTGACAGTGAACACCCTAAAAGTGAGTATTGTATTATTTTAATAAATTTGTTATTCTTAAAGTTCTTGTTCCCTTTCTTTTTTTGCTTTTCTTAAGAATTGTCATTAATAATGATGATAATAATGATGGGCTGCTTGATGTTAAAATCAGTGTTTTCCAACCAATGACTTGCGAATTGGTGCCAGCCCACCAAAATATTCTACAGATATACAAAAACATTTGTAATAACTGTTCTATTTTATACCAGTTCCCCACATGGGGAAGGTTAGTAAGAAACACCAGCTTATACTAAACCAGAAGTCCCATTGCTGGTCTACTCTACGAAATAAAATTCTGAGATATTTTTTTATAATTTTAAAATAATTTTTGACATTTGTATTTGAATAATAATATGAGTATTCACTTTTTTTAATAATGTATCGAATAATATTTATGGTTTGGACTCACACTATCGGAAAAAGTGGGTATACTTCCGAAATGACTCTGTTTTCGTAGTTCATCATTAGAAAGCAGGATTGTGTATGTCATTGATTAAAATCAATAAGCAGTGCATATACTCCACTAATAAATGTAAAAAAAAATGCTTTTATAGCCTTTGAATAAAAATCAAATGAATATTTACAAAGGCACCATTTTAATTATAGATATTTTTTCTGTATCAAAGTAACTTAAGCTTATATGTCAAAAAAACTTTGCTAAATTTATTATTAAGGTTAAAACTTAACAAATCCTCTGTGGATTAGTTGAGAGTTTAAAATAATCATTATCAATCAAATTGAATATCAATGTTATATTGAAACTATAAAAAAACTATTTTTGTTGTTAATCTTAGATATAAAATACTGTAAGGTTCAATGTCCTGTGTACCTTAATAAATTCTATAGGGAATAAGAAAAAATTTACAATATTTACGAATCAAAATCAACACAAAATGTTATTGGAACATTTCAATCTGAACATATACCTACTTCTGTTGTCAGTTTATATTGATATTTAATGTGCACCATAAAAAATTAAAAGAGTATTCGAATAATAAAAGCATTAATTTATAAAAATGTTTGCCACAGAGTTATTTTATCATATATTATGGAAAATAAAGATTATGAGATCCCATATGGTAATGAATAAAAGTGAAAATACTCATTTATTTTGATTTTATAATGCTTGAGACTTGAACATTATGATAAATAAATTAACATGTTATTTTATTGTTATGTTCGTGGTACTTTTAAAATTGGATATCTCAATTTGAATACCTCTGGATTGTCAAATGAATTGAAATATGTACTCTGCGTTGAAGAATGATTATTTCAGTGTGTCATTTAGTTTTAAATAATTTCTTAGTCTTTAAAAATCACTGTAAAAAAATAAATAATGGTTTGCACATGTAATATTTAAATATAGCCAATCATGTTGCAGAGATTGTATTTTCCAAAGAGCGATAATGTAAAATGATGTTGAAAAGATAGTGTACAGCTACAAAAAGCACCACATATATGCACTGTTGAAATAAACACATTATATACTTATAAATGTAAACATTTAAGCTTGTTTGATTTAAAATTCCATGTTTTCCCTAATATTTCCTATTCCTCAGTCTAAAACAAATGTTATGAAAAAATATTTGAAATAATATATATTCAACCACAGCAAGCAGTTTAGGTATGGCAGTATCCCTAAAATGCATTTTTTAAAACAATGGAGCAAAATAAACACAATAATAGTCACTGCTAGTACAATATAACTTATATTGTAACAAAATATTAATATGTAACACAATAATATGAAAGTATACTAGCCATGATACCTATGTACATATTAAATTTTACATTGATAATTCGTAAGAGTCGGTAATATAGATTTCTTGTACAAATGCTTTTCTATACCACAGATGGCACTACAAACACATTTAAAAACTTGCTACTACCAAAAATCATTATTTCGAGATTGATTAAAAAATAACAAAGAAATACTTTTTCAGATTTATCATAATTAGTGAAAAATTCATCTGCTATTTACTTTCAATGGTTAACAAATTTTATTTTCGATTTTGAATAAAAACGTTTTGAAATTGTATCAATGTTGTCATTGCGCAAGCTCTAAAATCTTATATTATTTTCATCTGAAGTTTGTAACGAAACGGTAAAAAAACGCTGCATGCCATAAAATTTGATGGTCGTTTACGTTTTCGTTGGCCATTAATTACAGCAATTATTTATATGGACGCATCTTTTACCAATACTTTCGAATATTAATGCAAATACCGTTTCAAACGGAAACGTAGAGTTAACATTTAAAAAGTGCACAAATAAAAGTATGCCGACAGCCAATCCCTTATCTATTCCGGGTATGTGTCAAACCGGTATCTTCATATTTTTTATACACTTATAATGTCTCAGCAATTAATTGCTGCATTTTAGACTAAATCATAACAGTTAAACGTGAAGTGAATTAGTGAGTTTATTTCGTTTTAATGGTGATCTTATTGATTTTTAGGCAGCATCTGAATCATGCTAATGGATAATTTTTGGAGGCTCACGGAGCCCCATAATGGAGACTGAATCTGTACGATCAGAGCTAAGTGCTCGCTCTAGAAGGTCCCGGGGGCATAGAGACAGGCAGCATTCACACAGGAGTACCAGGTAATGAAAAATTGAAAGTGCATCTCAAATTCATTAAAATGGAAATTTTGATGACAAGTTTGTGCAACATGAAAATATTTAATTTTCATTTACTCTAGTCATCTTATTATAAAAAAGCATAAAGTAGAAAGCGTTTCTATAAATCATCTCTGTTATGGAAAATAATACAAAAGTTAAAATATCCTATTCTGAATCAGTTTAAAAAAACTGATAAAATGAATATACTTATGAATTCTATTTGGGGTAAAAGTGTGTTAAAGCTAGTCATGGATTATTACGGCGAAAAACTTCACAAACTAAGCTAAAAACAACGCCACGATTTAAAATTATTTTTTGAGGGCTTGATAATCACGTTAAAATCACACTTTAATATGAAGAACACTGATAAATTATGCGAAATACGAAGTACTGAAAAATATTTCGTATTTCGCATAATTTATCAGCGTTCTTCGTAATAATGTGTGGTTTTAACGCGATTATCAAAGCTTCAACGAAACATTTCTAAATCGTGGCGTTTTTTTTAGCTTAGTTTCCGGTTTTTAGCTTAGTTACTTAGGTCCCGTACGGGACTGCTGTGCGTTTAAAGGTTAAATTATCTAAATTTCTAATTTATTTCAATCAATTATGGATATTCCAATTTAGAAAAATAAAATTTGAATAATTGTATTGGAGTGTGCACCAACTCGCAATGAGTGCCCCTTACGCCAGTTTTCAAATTGCTGCTCACAGTTTTGAGGGAACATTGCTTGCAACACAACAATTTTTAATGTGTTCAGTAAAAGCTTACTATGAATTGATATTTTCACTTACACTGTCTGAATTTTTTAAAGGTGTAATAGTCCTGTTTAAAATATAAATATATTATGTTGAAAATTCACACAATTAAAATTCTATTTTGTTGAATTTCAGGAGCAGTAAATCTTCACGTAATAAAGATTCAGACGATGCAATGGCGCCTTTCCAGACGAGTGTAAACATTAACCCCGAGACCGGACGAGACGGACAGGAGGTCATAGAAGTCCAAATACTCCCGCAGGATGACAATTGGGGAGAAAACACGACCGCGGTCACAGGAAACACGTCTGACAATTCTCAATCCCTCGAAGATGTCAGCGTGTGGCCGCCTGATGAAGGGGAGGGGGTGTCTTTTTTCTGTCGAAGACATTTTACCACAGCGATTACTCTGCTGTTATGCTTTGTCGCTTTTATCAGTCCAATTGTGATGGTTTTGTTGCCTAAATTTGGCATCCTCGGTTCCTCTGATACATCTATATTGGGGGCAAGAGAAAGGGCGGCCCTAGAGGCATGCGGAGCCGAGTGTCGAGGAGCACTGGCCGGACTGGCGTGTAGATTGGCCGCTTTAGGAGCTGGCGGTTGGGCCTTACTTCTCAGGCCTCCGTCTGCGAGACTGCCTCGAACGCCGTTCGCCCGCTTGGCCTTGTTAACATTGCTCGCATTGTGCACTTTCACTCACTGGCTCTTCTATTTGGCCGCCGCCGAAGGAGAAGAGTACGGTGGAGAATATCGATCGCATGTGAGTGCGGCGGGAGCCTTGGCGGACACCCTTTTATGTGTGTTGGTCGCGGCCGCTTTAGTCGGGGAAGTCCGACCTCTGAGGCCCGTGTACTGTATAAAAGTGACGAGGTCTCCCGACGGTACTAGTCGATCTTACAGCTTGGGACACTTGAGCGTCCAAGGAGCAGCCGCGGCCCTGTTGGCTCGCTATTATTCAGAGTTCCCTGTTTACAATCCTTACTTAGAGAAGATTCCTCTTTCGAAATCCCAGAGAAAGGCGCAATCCAGTTTTAAGTTCTACGATGTGGACGGTGCAAATGGAAATTCCATGCAGTCTGGTCAATCGAGGTAAGAGCTCAAACATAACAATTTACTTAACATCTCAGTTGCTTATGAGACATTCACAGTAGGGCATCAAATCCTGGACCTTTTTTGTAATTAGAAATTTCAGAATTTCTGTCAACTCGAAGTGATAAATTGACAAATTCCGATGTCACAGCTTTTTTTTTGTAAGCTGCATCCTTTCAAAATGTTTCGTCTGTCAATGAGTCCAGCACTTTTGAGCTTTTTTTTTTAGCTCTATTTAGGGATTTTTACATGCTATACTAGATTGCAAAATTGATCGGGATCTGGGAATGGAGGCCCTAGCGCAAAACTAAAAATCTATTTTTTCATCAGCATCAATGAAAGGATTTTTCATGCACTATTAAATAATATGTAATACATTTTCAACATCAGAAATGAATCTCATTCTTACTAAATTACACCCTCTAGTACATGGCAGTTTACATGAAGATACATTTTTAAAAATGATTTGTTAAATGATATAAAAAATTTCAGGTCAGTCTAGAATTTCAGCAATGATGATTCACAATTTTAATTCAAGCTTGATTCGTGACCATGTGTCACATGTAAATGTGCAGCGTGTTGATTTTGTTTCTAGCCGATCTTAACAACCAAAATAATTATCGATATAATATAAATATTTATTATTAATTTATCATTACTTCCGCTAATCATTCTTTTTGGGAGTAATATTATACAGTTCATAAATACTCCTTGTGATGCTAAGTAGCATTCAAATGAAACTTCGTTTTGCTCGAGTCTCCAAATTAAAACAACCTTGATCAGACTGAAAAAATGATCTAGAAATTTTTCATTTCTTTGTATTAATAAAACTCTTTTTATCAGGGCTGTCCTGACAGCTTCTGCCCGCCGTCGCGATTCAGCTCACAATGAAAGATTTTACGAAGAACACGAATACGAAAGACGCGTCCGAAAGAGAAGGGCTCGACTTCTCACCGCCGCAGAGGAGGCCTTCGCTCACGTTAAGCGGGTTCGAAACAGCGGAGACGCCAACAATGGAGCCCGGCCACTAGAATCGCACGAAGCGGCTCAAGCCGTCTTTCCATCGCTCGCGAGAGCTCTACAAAAATACCTCCGAGTCACCAGACAGCAACCGAGGCACTCGGTGGATTCCATCCTCGGCCACTTGGCTAGATGCCTCGCCAGAGACTTATCTCCGAGAGCTTTCCTCGAACCGTTTTTGGGACGCACGGTCGCTCTCCCTCAAGGCAGAGGACCTCAGTCTTGGGCCCTGGAGAGCGCCGCCGCTCCCACCTCTCCACTGCGAGACGGCCACATCTTTCAGTTACGTCAGGGGGACATTTGTTTACTGTGCTGCGTGAGACGTCTACCCCAGTTGACCATCTCCGAAGAGCTACCCGATCCGGCGACCGAGAGATTCGTGCTGCGGCTCAACTCGGAAACTTCCGTCTGACCCGAGATACCTCCCGCTCCTCCGCACCGGCTGGTGTGATGGATTGCGTCAATCAACTTATCAATTGTGAACTTGGGCTCAAAATTTGACACACGTACAAGAGACTGAAGATAAATGTTGCGGTATTCAAAAGCTCACTCGCACAATTACATTTTTTATTAAACTTAAAAGGTATTATGGATAATAATTAATCAAGTTGCACTTTTGTACTATCAAGTGGAAAATTTATTTTTCTGTGTTAAAATTATTATTAAAAACGCATTTAGAGAAGACTGAAATATTTACTCAATATTATGTAATATAACAACAACCCTATGATGTCTTGCGAAATGTTAGATCTAACACAGGGCGATTTTGCGTTTATATCCGCTTGTTAATTTTATTTCTCAGATGTTGAGCATCGACACAAAGACGTATTTCATATTTCAAGAAATTTTAGTCTCCTAATACTCGTACTGTAAAGATAAAATGAAATTTATTCACTGTGTAATATCACATCAAAAATGAATAGATTAATTTTGCTATAGATAATTTAATAAACTAATGGTTTTTTTTAATTTTAGTTAATGCACCAATTGGGGTTTAAAAGTGTTTATTTTTCATACCATGAAATGACTAATGTGTGAATCTGTATGTTGTACTATTTAAGTGATTCGTAATTAATTAGCATGTGTAAATATTTTTGTTGAACTAAATATGTAGGAGCAAAACTACGAAGTAATCTGTGAACTGTTTTGGACATTTGTAAATTCATACCATGTACTAAATAATGAGAAAAAAATACCTACGAGCAAGGGACCTACAAATAAATATATGACACATCATAATAGAAAACAATGAAACTAAACACAGGAGTGTCTGTCTGTAAGCATTAATATGCTCTAAGTATGAATTACGTATATTCATTGGGGAAAAGTTACAAAGAAAATGAGAAATGGCAGTAGATTAAAGTAAGGTGTGTATAAATCTATTCACTCCTCAAAGATTAATGCTTTATTCCATGAGTTTGAAAAACGACTGCCAACTGATAAAGAAGACTAATTTATTATGTTAATGGATCAACTTAGCAATCGCAAAGTTCTGAATCCAGTTCATGGCAATATCGGTATTAAATGTTGTATTTTCAGCACAGCGCAATACTGTTTCTCATCGAGTCTATCTAGTGTTTTGTAATTCTCGTTGAGTTTGTCTTAAAAATCATTTAACTGAATGGCTGCCACAGACGAGATGTCTTGTCAATGACTAATTAAATTAATAACTGCAAATTATAGCCAGCGAGATAGGTACAAACATATTTTTTTCTACGGCAACCAAAAGGCTAAAACACCTGATGAATTGACAATCAATTGAATTGTTTTCGTTCTCCAGTAAGGCCACCGTTATTTGAAATTTCAAATAAATTATTGTGTTCTAATTTTCTTTGGTTGTGTCAGCGAATCTTTCAACCCAGGCGGCAGATAAGCCACAGTTTAGCTTTTGCACTTGCCAATTCTGCGACTTGCCGTTAACCTATGAAATAAATTTGTTTTTTTTTGACTAAACATTTGCTCTAAACCCTTTGATCTAAATAAGTTTACAATTATTAATAATACTCAATAATATAATAACGGTTGTGTGACGAACGTACTGATTTTTCATTTTTTTTAATGAAAAAATTGTTCACCTAAAACATTGTAAAATGTTGACTATGGTATTTTTGTACCACGCATGTTAAGATAAGTTTTATACTTGAACCACGTACTTAAATCACGGTAATAACAGATAGAGGCTAAAATTAAAATAGCATAAAAAATTATTAACATAAACGCCAAAATATTTTGGTGAAAAAATAATGACATAATATGACAGCCAGTTGTACAAATACAAAGTCACAAGTTTTGTACATGAACGATAACAAAATAATTTTGCACTGCATTTAATTTGTATTTGAAAATAACTACAGAAACAGAAAGTGACATCTTTTTGTAATGTGGAAAATTGTACTGACAGTTAATTTATTCTCGGGTACTCGGATGTTGTACACGCCTACACCTGCTACAACTTAAATTTTTGCCTGTAATGTTACAGAAAAAGAATCGTTTGCGTGCAATGTAGTAAGCAGAAAATAAAATAAGGTTTGGAAAATCTTATATTACTTATCCCTGCAATGCAAGAATTATTTTAGTTTTATAATAAGATGCTTTAAATTTACTGATTTATTATTAGTCGTTTTCAAAAGAATTTTCGCTAACATTATTTTTTTACTTTAAATTTATTGTATTTTTAAAACAGTGCCACTGCTGAGTTGTAGATAAAAAAATTATTTATAGCGAATTTTTGTCATGATACGTTGCAGTATCCACTTGCTCTCCGTATATGTTTTGTTTAGATTTTATTGCCTCCTATCTTTTATTACCACGTACTTAAATTATACTGTCTTTTTGTTATTATTTTTAGTTTGATCAAAATCAATAGTGCAATATACTTAGTATATCAGTATTTTTTATGCTATCTCATTTTTTGTGTATAGTAAATACTTACTTTGTCATTTATTGTGACATTAATTGAATCTAAAACCATATTGGTTAATTTTATAACCTTCCATTTAATCGGAAGACTATTCTCACCATTCCATGCCTGGAAATTTGTCCAATTAGGCAGCTTTATTTCCATATATTTTTTTTATATTTCTTCATAATCTAATGAAATATTTTATTTGTTAAAAAGTGTTCATCCAGTGTTACAAATTTTTTCTACCTGTCAAACTTACGAAGGTATTTTACTAGGCTATTAAAATAATTTGGTGCATATCAGTATAAATGTTCTTAGATTAAGGCATCGGGTTTACCCCTGCGTTGTCACTTAATTATTATATAATGTTGTAATGTTTCGGAAAGGATTGAATCGACAACGCTTTGTTAATCTTAGAACACAGCTATATAGGATAAAATTGTATTTTTTACAAATATAATCATGGAAATAATCTTACAAATGTAATAAGAGTCAAGGCCAATTCTAAAGCGGGTTCTTAAATGAGTAATTTATTCAAAAATGCAATATGCCCGTACACTCAATTCAATAGTAAAATATATTTATTTGTGGCTTTAAATATTTTCTTTATTTGGTGCTGAGAAATCATTTCACAGGCCTCATGGAATTCTGGCTAGATAAATTCAGAGAAGAGGAGAATGCGTGCAAGCTTGTTGATAGATGAATTTATCAAGAGATATTAGATAGATACCTGGTCATTTTTTCTTCATTTTAATTTGAGGTTCTCTTTACCATCCTTTATAAGTTTGACACATTCCAATATGTATAGCAAAATCTTTACTTACTTGCTCACTCTAGTTTTGCAGTCTTCAATTGTTTTATAGTAAATGATTTTTATTTGAATCTGTTTTTAAAACATTCACCAGATTATAAAAATCACAAATCTGTCACAACCTTGACTGTTGCAAATTTATTTAAGAATATTAATTTTGGTATAGATGTTGACATGTTATTTAAAAATCCGCTTTAAAATGAATTTATACACATTAACCGACTTTAAAACTTGTGTTGGCAATAAAATAATTATAGAGTGAAAGAGAACAGCATGTTAAAATATATTAGTATTTTAAGTATACATACTAAATAAATTTGTCAAAAAACTGGCATAATACGACTTGGAACATTCTTGTCCTCATTGAAGTGTATGTCGACTCCGCATTCATTGTGTCGCTAATAAATGAGAAATAGTTTTACGATGTAATCTAGAGTAGATTTTAAGGAATCATTGAATAGTTAGTGATTATTTATAATGCAATATTGTGTAAAGAAAAATTGAATGGCTTTTGTGGAGCTGTTGTAACCGGTTATTCAAAATGAAGGGATCTGTGATTATTTTATTTTTTCACATGCAACTATTGTTGAGAATCTCTGTTACTTGTGGACATTTTTTTGCTTTAGTGTTATACTTTTGTAGGAGAGGGATTCTTTGATTTTTATTATTTACCTCCTTTTTGGTTCATTTTGGAATGAGAAAGAGGGCTAGTATTATATTTTCAATACACATTTCACAATGTGAATTTCTCTCTTTACGGAAGTGCTAAAATTCATTCATTTATATATAACTGATGCAAAATATAGTATATGTTATCAGATACTATAAATGATTTTCTTCTTTCGCTTTTTCCGTTCCCTCGAGGCCATAACATGGTGCCTGTGAGATTATCTGTCCCCTGCCAGTCTGCGATGACTTTGGGAAAGAATTCAACAATATATTTTGTAGATATAACAGGAAACTATTTTAAATTGAAAAAATAAATGATTATATGAAGGTTGTCGCATGTGTTTAATGTAAAATGACAGAATTGATGTCATCTCTATAACATTGCTAAAACATTTGTTGATTTCCTCAATAGGCGTGTGACAAAATAAATGAGGCTCGAAAACTCCTCTTGGTGATTATCAACCAGCTGTGAACTATATGATGTTTCCTGCAGCTTATTCTGTTAATAATGTGAATGTTTTTATTTTGAATAACTACTTATGACACTTTTTATCTTTCAAGTGTGCCTGTTTTTTATATTCAATGTGCTGTTTACGCATACACTAGAGTTCAGTGCCTCTAAAAATAAAAATAAGCGACTGTACATGTGAACGAATCTCGCCCAACTCACAGATGTTTGCGTTGACACAATAATCGAGTGTGAGGGAAGTTTAGCTCTAATGAATGATATATTTATTTAGAAAGATCGTATTCCAAAGTTTATATTCTAACATAAGGCAAGTTAGATGGTAGCTTTTTTATATTGCGTATTTATAAAAATAAAAACATTACCTGAAAACTACTCGTTTTATTTTTTTATCTACAGCGACACAACCTGGGGCGGGCCCTGGCAGTCTTCGACAACTTTACTGTCCTGAGTGGTCATCTGTTTTTTACTTGTTTGTCTACTTAATTTGTTTTGGCGTGTATGATTTCTAAAACAGTAAGTATTTAATGCTGCAAAAGCTGGGGTCGTATTGCCACTTTCATCATACTCAATTGCATATTCAAGAAAATCAGTGACTTTTATACATTGTTTTTTTAGCAGATGATTTATGTATATTTATTTAAAGGTATGGGATACAGTGATGTTTTCATCCCTTCTCACACACCCAATGCAATCCTGAAATCGGGGCATAGGAAAGCAATAAGTTTATTATTGATCATGTATATAATCTCCTTGTATGGCGCTGCCATAGACTAGTATAGGTGCTGCTCTATGATTAACGTCGTCGGCCGCGTGTCGCATTACGTCACGTAATCAATGAATGCTTATTATGTAAATGAACTAGATTAGTCTCGTGACTAAGCATGTGGTGATTTTTGATGCAAAGTTTCACATTCCTCACATACGTTTAATTAAAACAATTCATGACGTTTAGAAAAATATTTTATTTTTTAAATCCTACAATTTTTATGGATACATTAAAAATACATTCCAATAAAACAAATTATAAATTGTTGCAACAACTATTGCAAGAAATTGTCAAAGTAAAAATAATAATTAAAAATTGCAAATATTAGTAACAAGTTCATGTGTATTGTCAGTTATATATTACATTAAAATTAATGAAATTCCAATACAACTTTACGAGACCAATATGAAAATGTGATGTCTCCTGACCTTTTTCCCCTGGCACTGAATTGCCAATACGCAATCAACACCGTTCACGTAATCTGGGACATTAATGTAACAGCAGAAAAAACAATAATACATTGCTTTTTAAGTCATAACAGCAATTCAATCAGTCAAGGGTTTAATTGCAACGGATATCACTATATTCAATAGAAATGGGTATATAAAAATGAAAGAAAGCCGCCTCATTTGATGTGATGATAATCAAGACGATTATGAAATAAAGTATAAGTAATGGTCGGTATATAACACAAGATCCATGTTACAAAAACTATTAAATATTTTATCAGTTTAAAAAAAGGTATGTCAAACAAGCACCATCATTACATCTACTATTTTGTTGTTATACTGGCAGAAGACAATAAGTCAAAAACCAGTAGTTTTGAGTTACGAATGCAGATAGATAAATTTTAACACATGTATCTTCTGAAAAAAAAGTTCAGCCATATTCGTCCATTCGGCCGTCATCTGATTACGTGAAGTTTCAGAACAATAAGTAATGGTTAAAATGCATAAATAAAAATGTTAACATTTCATGATTTTCGAAAATGAAAAACAAGGTTTTTTCGACTTCTCACCTTCTGCCAGTATAAAGACGGATTTATTAAGATAGTCAAAATAATAAAAATAAAATTGTATTTTTACACTGTTCAGTCATATTATTAGATACGTTAAAAAAATTGCTTTATGTATTATTTCTTTACACTTCATTTGAAAACTTGTTAAAAATTTAGATGAGTTTAACAATAATATAAAACTAACTTTTACAATGTTTTATGTTTTACAATGATGAACGTACTTTATACACAGCTTTCATTTAAGATGCAACACATATATATTACATATTGATTCAAGTAGTGGAATCAATAGATACCTTTATTTGACTGCGACGTTTTACATTGTCAGAGGTGACCTAATTGAAAAAATTCTTGTTACATGCTAAAATTTTGGAAACCATTCCTGCATTCCCATAATGGTATGTTTCATCTCATTATAATATAATGTAAAGATTTAAAGCGATTTGCTGAAATGTATATTCATGCTCTTTGCCAATCTTCGCATGTGGCATTTGAGAGTCCGAGCATACAAAGGCCGGACAACAATTTTAAGACTAAGCGTATGCTGAGATGCAGGCGACGCAGCACAGAATTGGCAATTGAAAATATATATTTCTTTATAAAATGACATTCAAGGTTCATTTTTTTAATGAGTAATTCAAATAGAACTCAAAGTTCTCAGTAAATGCAAATGAAATTGCAAACACCTACAATACAAAAAACACACTATTTGAGCTCTGTAAAGCATCGGTCATGCAAGTGACATGAATTACACATTAATCTACAATAACACTTTTAATGTCTTTAAGAGTAGTCTACATGAGTAATATCGTATAAACAGAGTTCACTTCATACAAATTCAATTAGTTTATCTGTCATTTCCGCGATGCAATGAAACAAACACATCCATGCTCGTACGAATCAATCAGAAATCTGTGCCGGGTTCACAACGAACCGCAGCGCAGGGCAGAGGCATGTATGCGACAAACGTGCCTGCATATTATTTAGCGTACGCAGCTCTGTGCGTCCGTAAGTAAAAAAAACTGTGCTGCCCTGAGTTGCATAGCACTGCGTCATCTGCGTTTATGCATACGCTTAGCCTCATAAACATCGATCGACGAGTCGTAAATCAAATTAATTTTGCTAATTATTAAGCAGTTAATAACTTGATTTAACACTGTAAATCTTTGATAATTAAAGTAATCAGTGACAAGTATTCAGTCACGACTGCTGATCTGTATGATGACCGGCTCGTACGTAGAGAGAGGTGCGACGATCCCAGGGTTGACCTTATTCCCCGGCCACAGCAGGACGAGCCACGTGGCCAAAGCGGCCAGAGCTATGCACATTAAGACCAGAGCGACAGTGGTTAGGTACTGAGTGACGGTGGGGCGAAATCTACACTGAAAATCTTTATCAGGATTCAAGGACGATAGCAATCTAGCAGACACCCTGTACGGCTTGAAGCAACTGGAATGAAATTGAAAAAAGCATATATTTTTATTGGTACAGAAGTAGAATTACAAAACTGTCTTTTAGTACAGGTGTAGACAAACAAAATTTAAGCAAATAATGACAGAAAAAATAATTCAAAACAAAGTTGGATTACTTTTACAGTACTGGCATTTTTACTAAAACTGTGAGCATGAAATTACCGGGTATTCGTTACACGTTATATACTTTCGAATAGTCAACTAATCAAAAATTTTAATACGTATTGTCAACAATTTTAAAGCAGGTATAATAACATCAGTATATTATTAACATCAGTAAGCAGGTGCCAAAAGTCTCTTTCATGCCCATATTATGATCAAATCAAACTATGTGTTTGTTTTCATATTATTTAGTCAATTACATCAATTCAATTTGAATTATTGCATTGTTGAGAAAACCATAAAACGATATTTCAAGTTGTATTGATATGGAACTGAGAGATTGTTTATATTTCTTTATTTCCATCATGCAAACTGCCTACCGAGAGAAAACCAGTAATTATTTCTAGTTATACTATTGTGGAGTTATAGAAGAGAGGTATTCGAATACAACGGTAATATAACTTAAAACATAAATTAAACGATCTGTGGAACTAGGTCATTGATATATATATATGAGGAAGGTTTCATTAAGTGATCGAAATGAGCTTTACTAAAATTGACAGTTTATTTTGTCAGAAGGAAATAAAAGCATAATTTTACATTATTAATATTGAAGTACCTGCATATGTTTATTCATTTTAATATAAAATTTCAATACTTTCAATACACTTTATCAAATATATTCATCGAATACAAACTTTATTTTCTATGTATCTTTGTATTCTTCAGTTTTAAAATATTCATTTTATATGAATGATGTATTACATTGTACATTTTGCTCTAAATCTGTTGTATTCTTTACACAACTTTTGTAAACAAATCATTTTTTTATATTCAGTGTACAAAATATTACGGCTAAGAGAAATTTTTCCAGAAATTTTACTGATAACGTTTTATAATGGTACAAACCTAAAAAATGAACTAATGATAAATTTGAAATAAATATAACCTTATAAACTCCTTCATCTCTTCTTCGATCTTCAATTGCAGTAACCATTTGATATGACAGTCGCATTTCCAAGGATTTCCTCTGAGGTCTAGCAAAGATAGCCGAGAAAAGGTAGGCAGCAATCTGGAGTCGAGAGTTTCGAGACCCGACCCCAAAAAGCTCAATTCGGACAGATTAAATTCGTAAACTTTCTCATGATCGTTAGCTAGACTGGCGCCGAAGGCATAAGGACTAAAATGCTTCAACCGTTTGCAATTCTGTATCTGCAGTTGCTCTAAATTGATCGATGAATGAAACGTATAGTTGCCGATTTCTTTTAAATTTTGTAAATCGTTTAAAATTAATGTTCTGAGAGCGGGAAGGTTCACGAGATGGACCGGTTTCAAGTGAGATATATTATTCGAAGATAAATCTAAAACGTTCAAAGTGAAAGGCAGTTCTGGAAATATTTTGATATGATTCTTTGTCAGCGATAATTCTCTCAAATTGTAAGCGGACGAAAAGAAAGACGGCGGGAAATCGGAAATGTTAACATTTGACATATACAATGACGCCAATTTGGGATTCACTGATAATCCCGACGGTCCGAACATATCTTGACTTTGCATTAAGAATGGACCTAAATTGTTATTATCTATATTCAGAGATGTCAATATTGGAAGATGTTGAAAAGTATACTGAGGCAACGATTGCAGCTCATTTGACGCAACATTGAGAATTTTTAGTTTGTATATTCCATGAAAAACTCCTGCTGACAATGAAGATATTTCATTATTGCTCAAGTCCAATTCTTCTAAGTTTGGTAGACCGTCAAAGGAGCTGATTGCAATATCGTTAATTAAATTATTATTTAAATATAATCTTAACAGTGTAGCACTTTTTAATGACGTGTTAGTGGTTATTTTCACTATTTCATTATCCGAGAGGTCTAAGATATGCGTGAATTTTGGTAAGACCATATCCTGAGTGACAGCAGTCAAATGAGTATAGGAACAACTGATATCGACAGCCAGAAGGTGAGTAATATCGCTGGTGTACTTTGAACAGTGACAATAAAAAACGTCTTCCGAACAGAGAGACACATCGGCGTCTTTTTCATTTTCCACTCCTAAGCTGACATCGCAAAACACAACACTGACGGTCAATAACCGTACGACCCAAACAACTACATGCTTCATTTTAAAATTTATTTTAACTAAGCGAACCAAACTTTTCCTAAGGTATAACTTTTCTAAATAAGGATGTTCAAGATTATAAGCAATAAAAAAACATTCACAAAATATCTACTTACACTAGAGGTCTGCACGGGTCAAAATTTTACAAAACCCGGTCCGAGCCCGAAAAACTCACGCCCGACCCCGAGTCTAATACCGCACTTGTTACTCGAACCCGACCCGAAACTCTTTATTTTAGCTCTTTATTTTAGCCCGGCCCGGCTCGAGCCCGACTCTCAATTGCGCTTACCCGCCCGAACCCGGCCCATGGGCCGGGTCGGGTAAGGGCCCGTGCAGACCTCTAACTTACACATTACTCAATGAGTTTGTAGGATAAAACAACAGCTTTTAAACAAAATTTGACTTTATTCATCAACTTCTCCTTTAAGAGTGATACATTCATCCCAACGCTTTTCTAACATTTCGATGCCTTTTTTGTAGAACAATTTATCTTTGGTCTTAAAATAGGCTACCAGCTGACATTTGGGTATATTTGGTCAGTTGGTTGCTGTCCACTGAGTTGACTGCCAATTTGACTCTAGTGTAGTGATGGATCCATATTTCATCCATTGTAACATACCACATGAAAAAAATATTTTTGTGGGCTGAAACAGCTCTCTGAATTGTAGAAGCGTTGTTATTTTTGATAGACTGTGAACAAACGCGGTACTCACTTCAAATAGAGCTTTCTCATGAACAAATGTTGATGCAAAATGGTGATTACACTCCCTTCTGATATCTTCAAGGTGTCAGCTATTGCCCGCAACTTAAATTTACGATTGGCCAAAACTATTTTGTGGACTTTCGTATGTTTTCTGGAACAACTGCCGAATTTGGGCGACCAGAGCACGGTGTTTCTTCGGCAGCGTTCTATGGAGCAGAGTCCGAATAACACTTGTCAAACCATTGCTCTGTTTGAATATTATTGTTTCCGATTAAAAAGCAATACTTTTATCAATACACGAATTTCATATTTTTCTATTGTTTTGAAAATTACAAAAGTAGCATCACTAAAACCATTAACTTGTGAAGTAAACGTCAGATTTTTATTAAATTTGACACTTGTTATTTGATAAAAATCATATTTCGGATTTGTCAATAGTGGCGCTATCTATATGTCATCCTACGAACTTATTTAGTAATGGATTACTATTCACAAAATTTTCTCAGTTTGAGAAATGATTTAAGCGGAGAGGCTTCAATATTATAGTATGTTATCCATATATACACAGATAAGTTAACTTCCAAATCATTAGACAATCGATCATCAGAAACATAAAGTTTGACACTATCAAGAATAGTATTAGCTGAAAGAAAAATATATATTTCTCATAATTATTTTAGATCTCACTAAAGTAAAAATGCCATACCAATTGAACATCCCCACATATCTTTAGCTACAGAATTTTCTTATCATTAATAATTGAATAGATAAGATAATGTAATAAATGGTATTTATATATGACTATTTGATTCAATTAAGGTACCATTTAATACACTCCTATCTTCATATGCAAATAACCTGCTACATATATGATAATATTATTTATGAATACAGGAAATAAAAAAGGCACTAAAATCGAAAAAAATATTTAAAAATTGAGTATGCAGACGTGCTATATGTGGCACATAGAACATTTCTGCATACTCTGTTTTTTATTTTATTTTTTGGTACTTAGTGCCTTTTTTATTTTGTGCATTCGTATTGATAACAGATATATTCTATGAGTACAGTAGGAGAGTTCATTAATTCCTCGAAGCTTAACACCCTCGAATTAAGTCAGTGAAAAACAAATGTAGATAATTACAGAAGTTGAATGCAGCATCTGTTATGTTTAGGGATATTCGATGATGATTGAAAACAGATTTGCTACTGAAATTTCAGCTCACAAGCTGAAGTAATTTTAGCTCTATTATAAAATTTTCAATTCACTTATTACGAAGTTAAAATATTGAAAAACCATCTATAACGCCCACAAAAAATTGGCTTCATGATAGATGATCATGAAGCTTCATGATCAGGAAAACTATACAGTGGAACCTCTCATAACGAGCACCTCTTATAACGAGTAATTCGCATAACGAGCAAAACAGATTGTGAAAAAAATGCTCCCTTAACGAGCGACATTTCGCATAACGAGTTACGCAGAGTTTTGGAAAGATCACTTTCACATCGTTGCTTGCCTCAAGATGATTGACAAGGCTTGGGAAGGGGTTACCAAGAGAACCCTCACTTCAGCTTGGAAGAAGTTTTGCCAAGGAGCGTTGTCGAATGTGATTTTGAGGGGTTTGAAACAGTTCCTGTGAAGTCTACAGTCAACGAGATTGTATCTTCGGTCAATACCATGGGACTGGAGGTGGATAACAACGATATTGATGAGCTTTTATCCTTTTTTGCAAATCGAAATCGCATTCCAGGTTGTTACGCTCCTTAACAATTTATGGGTATGTAATTTTACATACATGTTAAAAATATAAGAAAAAAAAAAATCCGGCATGGAACGCATTATTGTATTTTATATTGTTTTATATGAAAAAAATTGTTTCTCATTGTAAGATTCTGGAACGAATTAAACTCGTTATGAGAGGTTTCACTGTATTGTGATAATAACAAAATGACAGTGAATAAGTTTTCAAAAAAAATATTCTGAAAAAAATATCCCTATATGCTGTTACTGTTTCTAATTTATCAGCAGGGTACAAGGATATGTGTAGTAGTGTCAGAATTTGTGCGAGAATTTTAAGCCTCTGGCATTAAAAGGTTTAATAACAAAGTATTGCAGTGGCATATTAGCATGAAAATTAAGATAAAATGGCATTATATAAAACATTAATTACGTAGTAGACAATATTTAATTTATTGATATTGTACCTTAACATTGAGAGTGTGTCTAGGTCCAGTCTTCCAAAGTGCACCGGCCTCATCCAGCAATGCGGCTTCCACAACCAGAAGAATATTGGCTCCGGATCCGGGGTTGGCTACAGTCGCCCCTGATAACCCCACCAAAAGACGAGCCGAGAAGAAATCTCGAGCTGGCTTCATTCTCTCAGTCAGTGTTACAAAAGGAGCGGGAGGCTCACCCTATTGACAAAATGTAATTTAAATGTAAAAAAAATACACAAAAACTTATCTGTGTTGAAAAGCTAAAAACAATTTTCCTCTTTCCTGAAAAATCGCTAATTTGTTGATAAATTGCTTATTTGATAGCTCATTTAATTATGTTGAGTCATGTATTCTGTTTCTTGGAAAAGCAATAAAATTCTCTAAATAATAAACTGAAATTGAGCATCGAATATGTAAATACCTTGGCATCCGGAGATCTTTGAAGGTGCGCCGTCAGAGTGAGCTGGACGGCTGCCGCTTTCCTGAATAATCCAGCACACGGCCCACTTTGAATGACGCCTTCCACCTGATAACCGAGTTAGGTTTGTTATTTCCACAAAAACTTTGTTTCTCATAGTGTCGTATAATTTCAAACAATCCCCTTTTTTTTATGTCATCTTTAGCGTCCTGAATAACATTTAGCATCGAATACTTGCCATGGTAGGCACTCGATGGTATTAAAGGATGCTGGCTTGCTATGGGAGGAAGCAAAGCAATTGGTGGGTGACAGCGAATCCTAAAAGTGCTACATGGCAGCTTCAGGTTTTTTGTAGTGAAGATATGTTCAAGAGGAATTATATATAAAACTGGTATAGGTGTGAAAAGTGCATGGAATTTTAAATATTTCTCAATGATTGATTAATCAAGGGATGATCAATATAATTTTTTTTACTACATCCGTTCCCAACAGAAATTGAAAAAAGTTATGAGAACTGTTAATCAGCCAGTTGCTCAACCTCTTTATTTCAGAGAGTGTAAAGATAGAAGGAAAATGTTAGGGCAAGACTAGTGGTTAGCTAATCGCTATGTCCCATTTGTAGAATCAGATGAGAGGGGGAAGAGAATTTATGCATCAATCTAAGCCCTGTACATAAATATAGTTTTGTTTTCAAACCATTTCCTCTTCCAATGTGGAGCATATGGAATCCTAATGGAGTTTATCTCAACGGAAATGTTTCTATGAGAACTATGGAATATTGTTATACATTATAAATAAACTTTAAAATAAGCCAGATATATGATACTTGTCGTGTGTATCTGAAAATATTAAATGAATGACACACCTTGACAGTGAGGTGGTGATTATGAGGTACAGCGTGATGATCGGCCGGCGGTCTTGGTTGCGGACTGACAGCGAGTCTTACGACAGTACTCTGGAGAGGTTGGAAGAGGAATCGGGGCAAAGGCAACGGGCCGCAACAAATCGCTGCCGCTTGTCTCCAAACACCTTCCACTTGCTGTAGATATAACAAATTGACTATAAATAAACTTATTATTTTATGAAAAAATAGTTTCGAGTGCCAAAGATTCTCCATTTTTATGATTGAGGGTTGTTTTCCAGATGTACTAAATAACTGTTTTACGGTTACTGTTTAATAATCAAATATGTTTCAAAAATTATTTTAGTGAAGCACAAAATGAAAGAGAAACTTGTATAGGTTTCTTTTATGTAAATGTGATAGCATATGTCTATTTTAACAGTAAATTTAACTTCTTTGTTGTCAGTCTTTCTTATCGGCAGATGTGGCAAATGGATGCAGTAAAATTTCACTACAAAAGCGCAACCGACAATAACTCATCTTCATTTCATAATTTTCAATTTGCCAATAAGTGAAATTCCTGTTATGTGTGTGATTTTTTACACATATTACCGTGATTGCCTGAAATTATTTTCATTGTCATTATAATGTTTTCCTCTTGTAACGGAAGTCGTTCATAGTTGCGTAATCGCTCAAAATAGTACAAATATTTTCCACATGTATTTGTGTAAGCATCCAGGAAGTGGTTTATCATCAAAGTGCTTGATATGATATTTTTACGATACGAGTAAAAACATGAATATTATAATGTTAATAAATTAAGTTATTTCATGAATAGAAGCATATTTAATTTCTACTACTTGTAAAATTGAATTCACTGTGCAATTCTTGACTATTTACCTTATGAGTTATGATTGGTTTGATATCGGCAGCGTCTCCCATCTGTGCGGATATTTCGTTAATTTTCTGGCACGTCGCAATCAGCAACTGAGATTCAAGACAACTGTTAGATAAATCTGAAAGAATATAAATTTATGACAAGGCAGCTGTGGAAAATCTTTTGAAATAGAAACCTCAATGCAATATATTAAACATTGAAATTTAAAATGAATTTAACAGGACTTTGGAATTATTGAAACAAGCAACTCCAATATTGATATTGATTCGCAATCCGATGCTGGTTTATAAAATGTCAAATATTTATTTTTTCTCAACAGTTTTTCTACAATAACAACTGGTTTTAATATTTATGCCGTATTAATGTATGTATTGACAAACTAAAAGATCATATAGACATGCACAAATAAAAATATAAATAAATACGCAGTCAGGAGTTATACTACAGCAGAAGACAAAGAAGAAGATAGACAGAAATATTTAGTCTCTCAGATCTACATATTTAAATACATTCTCACCACCAACACAGGAGGAGCCCAACAAATGCATTATTTTCATTTATATTAAGTAATTAAAAAAATAGAATATGAAAAAAGTTGTCTCAAGTTTATCATTTTTGCCTTTTAGGTTTTTACGTTATAAAGATTTTAGACGAATATTTCTTCAAACTAAGAAGTCCACTATCGACAAGGTTGTGAGCGGTAAGTTTTGCGTTCAATAATTGTAAGAAATGAATTACCCTCTGTATTTAAGAAATCGGGAACTGCCTGATCTTGAAGAGTCGCAGTGGATACTCTCTCCAAAGACTGCGCCATCAGCGAACACATTTGTTGAAGTCTGAAAACACAATACATTTATTATTCAACATATAATTAATTAGCTAATCACCAAGTCTGTAATAGCTATATTCTAATATCAATACTCTCTTTAAAAAAGAGAGGTTGAGTAACAAGCAGTTCTTGTAGAAAAACATCTTTCAAGATAAACTCCATTAAATGTTCATATGCTCTACATTGCAAGCAGGTATGATAAAAAATAAAACATGCCTTGACTTGTCACCATAAGGCAGCGCAAATATAATGCATGCATTGAGTGACACTTGGTCCCGCACATTGTCAGATACCAAACTCCATAAGTGGAATGTCATCTACTGTAATATGTTTCTAAGCCTGTCGACTTAATTGATGCACTTGCCAGAGAATTCCTTACATCTTAAGAGATTTTGTTAAAGAGCACATACAAGCGTAAAACAATTTCCACTAAAAGTTAACTTACTCCAGTTGAAAATTTATCATAGGTGGCTTCAGTAGATGTTAAGATTATAAATATGAGCAAAGATATAATAATCAGTGATTTACATTTGTAGATGGTCTAAGGTTGGAGGATCAGCGTCAAAGCTTGCTTGATATAGCCGGCAATATCCTTCAGCGAGTCCTCTCAATTCTGTTCCAGCTCTTCTGAGTTGTTGTGTTATGTGACCGCACCGGAGATACTCATCACGGCTTGTCTACAGTAAAAAGGCAAACGATAAGTATATTTTGGTTAACTCATGGGCAATCGTAGTAATTTATAAATTTGTATTTAACCTTTAGAGGAGTGAATAGATTTATACAGACCTTACTTTAATTTACTGCCTTTTCTTAACAGCTTAACGACCGCACGTTTTTTTATAAAATTTCACCTGGCGGCCAGGCAATTTTGCAAAAAATTTAACTTTCTTAGCTTCCAGATACTTCGCCTATTCGCATATATGAAACCGCCGGCCAGCAACCTTTGTTTTCCAAAGACTCAAGTCCGCGGTCGTTAAGCTGTTAACATGACAATTTTGTGACTTTTTCCCAATGAATATATGCAATTCATACTTAGAGCATATATGCTTACAAACAGACACTCCTGTGTTGAGTTTAAAGTACTTCCATACTCATTTAAAGAAAAATGGCGCTGACGTACATAAAGGTTCATTTTTTTTTAAATAGCGTTACCTAGTCTACAATGGTATTTCTATGTAAAAAAGACTGAAATCGTTGCAATGTACTTTGGGAATCGTTCAATTTAAATCTGGCTCTTCTTCGTCAGAAAATTCAATTATATCAGCAATGTTAATTTTATAAATTCGCATTGAGTAATTGCATATTTAAAAAAAAAAGCTTTTCTTCTTTGCTTTGGCAGCCCCTTAAATCGGCTGCCCACGTGCCTGGGTATTTATAATGAAGTTAAATGTTTTCTTTTGATGTATTTTTTTATTGAATGTTGGTGATCACAATACAGTACACGTATCTATCATGAACCTGTTGTATAAAATCGCTAACGTCTTAGAAACTTTGCTACTTATTCAAACAATAGAGAATTTATATGAGTTTCAAAATGCAATAAAATATCAGCATTCGAGTAGATTTCACAATTAAAGTTATGAGTTAACCAAAACCATCAGTACAAACCTGTGCCTGTGAGTGTGCAATGGCAGGTGGCGGTTGAGCGCAGAAAGCTCTGCAAGAGGCGAGAATTCTACCGAGGGCACCCAACAATTCCCCTCGTAGACGGATGCATTCGAATTGGAACGATGCACACTGTCCTCCCGACCAGCCTGCCTGGAATGTTTATCATCATTATAGGTATTATATATATTTGATTTCACAAATTTAGCGCTATACTGAAGTCACCATTTCAACTAAGGGAATAAATAATACTTGAAAATAAATATCTAGGTACCTTTAAGGCAGCCATAGCTTGGTGATACAATGTTGTGGCTTCTCTCAACTTGCTCGGTAACTCTTTTGGCTTGGCAGACTGCAAAGCGGCCTCAGCTTTGGCCACTGCATGCAGAGCGCCTAACCAATGATGAGCCAATTCGCTTCCCGCACTACCAGCCACCTTCCCCAAGTGTTCAGCTCCCACTGCATGCTGACCGTATCTAGAATTAAAAGATAAAGATTGACCACTTTTAGGGTGTTCACTGGTTCAATACTTGGTGGAAAGGCATTATATTAGTAAAAACACAATATTCCTTTGTACTTCATTCCACTTTATTTAATATGTCAGGACCGGTTTCGCTCATTACGAGCATCGTCAACCGACGATCATGTTGACGACATCAGTTGACGATGCTCGTAATGAGCGAAACCGGTCCTGACATATTAAATAAAGTGGAATGAAGTACAAAGGAATATTGTGTTTTTACTAAAATAAAGATTGACCGTTATAATTTAGCTGTTTAGTGGAAACACTAGTGTCACGCGAGGAATATTTTCATACTACTTAATCTGTAATGACTGCCATATTGTCAACAGCGTCATCTATTGGAAATCTTTTTGAGATCTTTCGTTTTTCTTGGGATAACCTTCTGCCCTTGGGCATTGCAATGAGTTGCTATTTTTGTAAATATTCCACATATCTGATTGCGCTTATCGTATTTATCTTAGAGTATTACCAACAAAAAAAACTTTCAAGACACTTGTGTATAAGGTTATGTTCCACAACAATATTCGAAATGGATGCGAGTGTGCTTCTTTACATTTTTTGACATGGTCACATTGCAAAAGCAGTAAACTAAAGATGTGTAACATTTGCATGATAATAATTGTAACAAAAACATTTCCTTACCTCATAGCCGCTCTGGCAACTCTAAACTGGACCCAGAGGTTAGTATCTTTGACAGCATTGTATATGGCGGATACGACTTCTGAAGGCCAGGTATACCCTGCCACAACTTGAAAAACTACGGTGCATAGAATTACCAACGTATCTAATTCTACATTGTCTTCCTCATCTTTTGCAGGCGCAGATGGTCTGAAAAAAGGAAAGTATAATTATGTTGCATATAAAAAAAGCTTTATTGCATTATAGGATTATTTCAAACAAAATACTGTCAACCTTACATGTTTGGATAAACACCTATTTCTACTGACTTTCTTTTAGGTGCACTGACGTGTAAGTTTCTAGTTTGAACAACCAAAGTGAAATATATTCAGTGGCGTATTTGTTTTCGTTTCTACAAGGCCATTTGTGTTTGAGATAGTTAAGTTACGTGTTGACATAAAATGTTTCAATTTGCACACAGTTGAAATTATTTTTATATTAAAGTTACTTCAGATGAAAAAGAATTCTTACTGCACTATTTCAGAATAACATTTATTAGCTTGAAATCTTCAAAATTCAGAAGTTACTAGCGAATACCGCAAACATCAACAAACCTTTTACTGTCAGTCATCTCAACGTCTTGTTTTAAATAATGTTTCGAAGCAGCCAAACGCTTGAGTATTTGAGGCAGAGCCTTTCTTGCGTGAGCTGGTCTACGCCCTCCTAATGCCCCTAGTGCACTTGCCAAAGCTCCGCCGCGTCGGCCTCTGCTGTTTTCCAATTCGCCGCCAAGTAAACTGACCAGTCGGGCGCATTGGTCTCCACAGCATGTGCATATTTGTACCTAGAATATCACAATGTTAGTTATACAACAATCTATTTTCCAAGAATCCTCAGTTTATATTGTATTTATTATTTGAGTCCTCGCACACTAAAGTTACATTCCAAAGTATATTTTTTTTAATACACACTGATACAGTGAACATTAATCTGCAAAATATTTGCCAACTTGCCAAATATTTTGAGGTTGAAAGATCAAATGAGATAAACTCGATGAATTTTTTGAAAGTCACTCAAGATCAACTCGTGCTATTCTTTATAGAATAGGTTGGTTTAAAAATCTTACATGAATAAAAAACAGCATTAAATATATTAGCTATATTGTATGATAGGGAGCTACAAATGGGTATTACATGTTTATGCAATTTAGGGAAGCTAAACAATGTAAGTGGCTGAGGGTTTAAATTTGATTGCATAAAAAATTATCGGATAATTTTCAATGCAAGTTTTTACCTCTTGAAATTTGGATCCTTGTTTAACAATAAAAAGTGGGCACTTTTCAAAGTAACCTGACAGTAACGTTCAACAGATTCATACAAAATATATGTATGGTATTTATTTAACACAAGTTATTACCAATTGTACAACAATAGAATTTTCCTCGAAATTTCTTGTTATAAACCCCAATAAGAGCAATATGGTATCTTATAAAACATTTTTGGATTATAAATTTCATAAATACTTACTACACATTTTAGAGTGAGTTTCAATTGATATAATTTGCTGTCTGTGTCTTCGCCCAGTCCGGTGACAATGATCAACGATTCCAATCCAATCATGAGCTCTTCAATGTCATGCACAGGAAGTGATTCTTGATAGCTAAGGAGAATAAATAGTGATAATAGTACACATACTAACCAAACCAAAATTGTAGTAAAACCTCAATCCATAAAAGAAAATTGAAGGATTCATATACCTAGATGAAAGATGGGTTAAATAATTAATTTTTGTGACACTGCAAAAATATTCTTATAAAACTTAATATAGTAACATTCATGTTTTTGTTTTTTCTTAAGATGGACAAAGGTGGTTAATATAAGTTGAAAAATATCAGCTTTCGATAGTTATATTTGATATTGTCAAGTGTGAACTATGCCATAAAAAAAAAGATTTATTTCTAGAAGAGATGTTACCAGTGCACTCCGATAACTGTCAGGATATGAGCAGCCTTGGACGCGATGAGAAGATCTTCACTGTACAGACTCTGGCAACATAGCTTACGTATTTCAGAGTCTGGGTGCATGTTGGCCTGCACCATCAGAGGTTCTTTCATCAGAATCTAAAAGAGTCAAAAACTATACAATAAACACAATTCTATCTAGAAAAAATATGTATATCATGGAACACTATTTTGTCAATTCAAAATGATGCAAATATAAAACATGTTTACCTCAATTACACCAAGACACCTGGCCAGTGTTTTAGGATCAGAGTGTGAAAGAGTCAAAGCTCTAGAGGCCAGCATGGGAGCAGACGGAGATGGCCACAGACTTGCCCTGCCCGTTCCGGCAAGTCGGCTCAGACCAGTGACGGCTGCCATACGAACAGATGCCCTTGCTGCACCCAATTGCTCAAGCAGCAGTGTCACCTGTAATATTGAATACATTTTAAGCGAAGCAATATTATTCAGAATGCTGATAAGATACCTTCTGGGATTGCTCAGTTGTAAACCAAGAAAAGGAAGTATTGCTCAAGACAATACAATTATTGGAAGCTGCACAATATAACATGTAAGAAGTAGTAATGATTGTAAGAGATTACTGAATTAAGAATATAAGAAGAATTATTAATAGTTATCTTAGGATCTTGCTTACTTGGTCTGGAATATCTATCAATGTTGCAGCTGCCAAGTCTGTTAGAGTGTGTAGCATCATTCGGACGAATGGTGCAGCCGGTAACCTGGGAAGTAGACCAGTGAGAAGTGCTCGAACAGGACCCGCAGCGGCGGCATCGTGATGCATGTGACGCAATGCTGGCAATAACTGCAGTTTCATACCGGCCGGAGTGGCTTGGCCCCGAATCATCTCTGATATTTTATTGCACATTGATACTGCAAATGTCCTATTGAGGAAAACATTTAGGATGTAGTGTTTACATAAAATTAAAGTTAATTTTATATTGCTATATCTTTTTACTATGTTGCTTAATGTATTTTATCACCACCAATATATATATTGAACTGGTGATATTAGTGGCGGTAAAAAATATTCATCGAATTAAGCTGACATTAGTTGTACTTCTCGCTATTCAAAGCCCTGCTTATTAAAATTTCTTTACACAAAAGAGATAACAAATAAATAAAGTTAAGAGTTCAATAAAAATACCAAATGGTACATTCCTGTTATCTGGGTTTTTTTTTTATTCTATCTGGACAACGTTTAAGGCACAAATAAAAGTTATAAATTTTATTTTTATTTCTCAATTGAAAAAAATAACAATAGAATATTAGTAAAAAAAAGCGTCCATAAAAGACTTTCGTCTTTTCTAATTACAGGAAAAAATGGACATGTTTACAAACCTCGCTAAGCATGGCCCCACAATTAACCAGTCTATGATAATTACACTTTTCTATCAGGAAATGAATTTACTTACTTGGACTGAGCTGCAAACTGGCATGCAGCATAAATTGCTGCGTCCACTTCCACACTATCGTGGCTATCCAGACCTCTTCTAATGGCATGATGGATATGCTGCTTTTCAGGAATAATACCAGCGAGTGCACCCAAAGTTTTCAATGTCAAAGCTCGTGCAACAGGATCATTTGAATGTATTACGCTAAAAATTCTCCTCACTACCTCGTCAACATTGAGAATCTTATCCAAGTGCTTCTCGCTCTGCTGACAGACCCGCAACACCCATAAGCGCAGGAAATTATTTCCAAGTCGAAAGACATCGGCCAATTTTAAAAAAGATGAATTTATAAGAATCGGGAAAGGATATTTCTCAAAGAGGCGAGGGAAACGCACGATTGCTTCACATTGTTCGCCAACTTTACTGGATCTTAACCCTAAAATCAATAACAAATTAATATGAAAATAACACAATTACGTACATCAATAAAGAAATCATAAACACTCATGAGCCTAAGGTCACAAGAATTTCACAGTTCATAACTACAATATAAATGAAATTATTTTTTATTTGGAAAAAAATAAGGTAAAACTATAGTATAGCGTGTCATGGATTATTACAGCGAAAAAAATCACAAACTAAGCTAAAAACAACGCCACGGTTTAAAATTTATTTTTTGAGAGCTTGATAATCGCGTTAAAGCCACACATTTTTACGAAGAACACTGATAAATATTTTGTATTTCGCATAATTTATCAGTGTTCTTCGTAATAATGTGTGGTTTTAACGCCATTATCAAGCTCTCAAAAAATAAATTTTAAACCGTGGCGTTGTTTTTAGCTTAGTTTGTGAAGTTTTCACCGCAATCATCCATGACACGCTATACACTACTTTTACCAAAAATAATATTGTTTTCCATGTTATACGGTTACCGGTTTGTTATTGAACGAGTTTGAGGTTATATATCTATAACATTTATATTTAGTATTTACCTTTGTCTAATTCAGTTAACGCCGAGTTGGCATCTTGTTCAGGTTCTCCAAGAGCATTATCGTTGAAAGAATTCAAACGAACACCCAACATTTTCAGATTTAATTAAGCTCCACTTTATCAAATTGATGTTTGACAGCAACTTTTTTAATATGACAAGTAACACCATAGACTAAGATACTTTTAGTAACACTGACAGCTGGGAACGTTCGACCATAGACTGTATACCGTTCGACTTTTTACTGGTCTATGAGTTCGACATAGCATACATCACTGCCAAACCTTTTTTATGCCTTTGACCATTAAAAATACGAAAAATATTTCGCGGACCCGTAATAGAAGAGTTAAAAACTAATAAATAAAAATCGATTTTTGAATAATAAAATATTTAAATTAGCCGTTTATTGAAATAGTTTGAAACTGGTAAATAAATTGCCAGTAAGGGCCGGATATACTCTTTTAGAAACCGTTTTCCTTTTTCCTCCAATTCAACAAAGCTTTTGCATGGAGAGGATTTGAATTAATGTTATTAAAAAGAAGTGTGAACGACCTGATAAGATCTTAATTGTGTTATTCACCACCGTATTTAGATAAGAAAAATCTTTTTAACTATATGTTTGAGGTAAACTACACTTAACTTCTTTCAATTTTTAACAAACATTTTAAAATGGGAGACATTCGTTCACGAGCTGGCGTTTCGGAAACACTGGTATAGACTGTATTAGTCTATGGCAGGGGTTCCCAACCTTTTTGTACTCAAGAGCGCATTCTAAAATATCGGTAGGGTGGCGGGCACCACCTATTTTTGATCGACAAACTCCTTCCATAACTTCTTATTTTCCCATAATTTATTTTCTTATGTTCATAATTTATTAATAAATAATAAACAAAAATGTTTCAAAATAATAAAATTATTATTCAAATTACATACACACAGAGAAACCTATTTACAAAACGTAAACAAAAAACACAAATACAAAGAAAACATTTTATAAAAAAATATAATATCAATCTGTCAGTGTGATCTTTGGCATTGCATATCATTGGCCAGTGCCTCATAATTGGGAGTGTATGACAATAATTCTGTTAGCCAACAATCACATTCAGATTCTCATCGGTGAGTCGAGATCTATATCTTAATTTTATTAAGTTCATGTTTGAAAACAATGATTCGCATAAATATGTCGAACCGAAAAATGATTTAATTTTATATGCCGCTTTTTTCAAAAATGGGAACTTTTCTCTGTCCACTGTATTCCAAAAGTCCTCTGATATTAAGGATTTTAGCAAAATATCATTCTTAAGGTCCAAAATTTCTAACTCTAGTTCTTCTGCCTTCCCTTGAACAAGATCTGCAATACCTGAGGCCATTTCCATTACATTTATTTGGCAAGTAAAAGAATTGACACAGAAGGAAACAATCGGCTCGATATCTGTAAACTGCAGAAATCTCTCTTCAAATTGTTTTTTAAGCACTTGAAGGTGCTTAATAAATAATGACCCGTTTAAATCATTGTTACCTAGCATTTTCTTCATATGTGGGAAATGCACGAGAGACTTGATCTGCAGATGTGATATCAACAAATCCAATTTAGCTTTAAATGACTTTACAGAGTTTATCATTTCAGCTATATTTTTGTCTTTTCCCCGCAACTTTAAAGAATTCAATTTTTCCATTTCCAAAATTTTAAAACTCTAACAAATAAATAAAAATAATTTACATTTTTAATTAGTGTTTATGAAAAAAATCTGTCACGGTCGAATAGTGGCGGGCACACACGAATCGTTCCGCGGGCACAGGGTTGGGAATCCTTGGTCTATGGTATAAACGAACTCATAGACATAAATATATGTAATAAAAAAATGTTAGACAATAAATGAATAAAAAAAAAACATTATATTACTATCATAATTTAATCACTATACAATTAAAATGTAAGTAAAAACAATTGATGGAAAATGGAGCTCTTTTGATGCAGTCGGCATTTTTTTAAAAATTTTAATCAATTTTGTTTCATGTAAAATATAACGCATTGGAATTTATATGTATATTACCTAAATATATCAATTAGCAAACGGTGCAAAATAAAAACTATGAAAACATTTTTAGATACATTTTTGGTTCGTGTTAAAAAACAAATTTTATTTTTCAAATTAACAAAAAATATTTATTAATGATTTTGACTTTTTACTATAAAAATATATTTATCTAATTATTTGGGTACAGTTTATTTACTTACGGTCAATATATAGCTTTCAACAGTTTGAGAAAAATAATCAGTACATACTTCTTTTCAAAGCTTTGGATGTTTGTGATGTTAAAAAATAATGTCATATCTTTCTTATAGTTCTAATTCTAAAATATCTGGGCTTAGCGTAAGCGATTAGTAAACTCCTACTTCTGTTTTATGGGTATTTGAATTTTAAGCGAATCACTTAATGTTTTGTGCTTTTGCCTAAATTTTATTCAATAGATCCTACATTTTATAAAATTATCAATTAAATTTTTTCAAAGTGAATACATTTTGTATTGTTTGTATGGGTTATGATTGCCATAGTTTTGATTTAAATACAGTAAACTCGCTATTATCCGCACATGAATTCAGTACATTTTTTAAAAACATTTATGTGATTTTCTTAACGCATGGATTATGTATAAATTTAGTGCAAAATCCTAATATAAATGCTTTTAATGTTTCAAATTTATACCAATGGCTATGCCCAGGGGTGAGCTGGAGGGGGCTCGCGCGAACCTCTTGTTAAATTGAACTACGGCCGGCGAGCTCCTTGTTAATTTAAAAGAAAACAATATTCTCAGATCAAATTAGTATATAACTGCAATTTCTGACTTATATACTATCAACGACAACTTCAGTATACACAGTAGTACATTTTTTGTAATTAACATTGATAAGTTTACGGTAAATTGCATATTGTTACATAATATAAGTGTATTAAGTATCAATCGATTGCTTATTTAAGTATTGTATATAATTGCATATAAGTGATACAAAACATCAAATTGCTTTGAGATTAAGCGAGCCCCTTGTTAACGTATTGGCAGCCGAATTTTTTGCGAAATTGCACCGCCGCCAGGTGAAATTCTATATAAAAAAAAACGTACGGTCATTAAGCTGTTAAAGGGCATACAAATATTTTAATTAATCAGCGCTCACAAACTTTTTTAGCTTGCATTACTCCATCGATAAGGGGCCATCTAAGGTTCTCGCACAAAGGTAAAAGAAAAAGAGCAATAAAAATAAATAATGAGACACTTGATGATTTTATTTTTTACTTTCCGACACCATACCAAAGATCAGATCTTTTCAATTTTCTTCTTGGAGAAAATTTGTATTATCAAAATAGTTACGATAAAAATTACAACAGTATATATTCATTAGAGCAGGGATGGGCTGGAGGGGGCTCGGGGGCTCATGCGAACCCCTTGTTAAATTTCAGCGCGGCCGGCGAGCCCCTTGTTAAGATAATAAAATCATTTGTCTTTGATCAAATCATCACATAACTGCAATTACTGTAGATGGTTAAATTTGAAAAATAGTTGTCCCTTCATTTTTTCATTCAGCGTTGTAGGCTTCCGTATTGGGCCTCACGGGTTCGAGTCCCAGTACGAAACAGCATTTTTTCGGTTGATTTATCTATTTTCTGTTCGACGGCATGGGTGTTTGCGATGTCTTAAGATTGCCTCCCACTCTCCCGATCCTTCATTTCAACTGGGCGCTGCTATAAGTTAATCACTATTCCTGTCTTATCCTTATCATTCTATCCCTACTACTCTTTTTGGAAAAAAGAGCGACTAAGTAACAAGCAGTTCTCGTAGAAAAATAACTTTTGTTGATTCGAAGGGCATATGGTCGACATTGGGAGCGGACAAGGATACAAAAAACTCTTCTATGAGGGTACCAAACATTTTCTATGAGCACCAGGTAGTATGCGACGTCATATTCTTGAATTTCTGTTTTCCAGTCAGGCCACATTACAGTGTCGTGTAGCTTTCAAAAGAACGACAGTCACAGGGTAATGAGACAGTCTCGCAGAACACAGAAGCTTTGCTCCACTTCGCTACACAAAACAATTTGGAATTACCATCTAATTTGACAACATGAAAGACATTGCCGGTGTAATTTCGCTCTAATTTTGGGATCAAATAACTGAGCAAACGCAGACCAGGAACTGAGCAAAGGACACGCTACAGGGCCGCCTCGCCGTCGGTGATTACGAAGCAGAGCGTTATTTCAAGAGAGTGGCAACAAGCGCATAATCAGTGGCGGATTACCCCATAAGCGCAAGAGGCGCCCGCTTGGGGCCTCCAAATTTTAGGGGCCTAAAAAATAGCATAAATTATATAAACCTCTATATTTTAATTTCTGTTTTTAATATTAATTATTATTCTACGAGGAGTTTTGCAACACTTTTATGTTATTCGAAAAAAAGGCTCTCTAAAATTTATAGCGCCCTAGGCGAAGTGCTTAATCCGCCACTACGCATAATTATCCACAAAACATTACTGTGACATTTATTAATCTTTCTCTGTCGGGCTCTTTGGTTTAGCAGTGAGGTCTGCACTCAATCTCAATCAAATTTAGTTTTTTTTTTAATCTAATATTTGCGATCTTGACCATAGTATCTGTGATTATTTTTATACTTCTATGCCTTCATTCGATTCATATTTAACTTGAAAAAAATATTTCGAAAAATAGTAAGGGCGCTATATCTCTGCCTAGGGGCGGCACATATCCTAAGACCAGGGATGGGCTGGAGAGGGCTCGGAGGGGCTCAAGCGAGCCCCTTGTTAAATCAAGAGAAAATAATATTCTCAGATCAAATTAGTATATAACTCCAATTTCTGACCTACATATTATCTACGACAGCTTCAGTAGTACATTTTTAGTCATTTAGATTGTGATAAGTTTACGGTAAATTGCATATTGTTACATATTATAAGTGTATTAAGTAACAATAGATTGCTTATTTAAGTATTGCATATAATTGCATAGGAGTGATAAAAATATTCACTCCTTCCCAAGAACACAGAAACACAGTCTTGAGAATAAGCGAGCCCCTTATCAACGTATTGGCAGCCCACCGCTGCCTAGGACCGTCACTGAGCAGCGTAGTAACACACAGTTCTAGTAGAAAACTTCTGTTGAGATGAACAATAAACTACAATTAAATTCCACATTGGTAATAATATGGTTTCAAAAATATGTCTATGAATTCAATAATCGATAGAATCTTGTATTTTACTCTAGGCGTGCAAATTGTTAAAATGCAATATTTTACATTTCTCATGGTGGTTGTTTTGGATCTGTAGCAATAATGCTCAGTTTGACCCTGCATCGCTCCACTAGCAAGTATCAAATATCGTACATTGCGAAAGCTTTGATGGATAATTCGAGGTTTCTGGGTTGAGCTTCGTACATTTCGGTTCATTCGTGCGAATCAAATTTGACTGTAATACGACCTAAGCTAATTGGTATAGACAGAGAAAAGACACTAGCTTGCTGAAATGTACAATGATATTACCCGTGTAGTCGGAAATGAACAATAATATTGAAACACTATAAATATAATTAGCAGCGATTAACAATATCATGAATATTCTTAATGAAATCTCCATTTTGAAAATTACTTATAATAAATTATTTGTTTCCTAGATTAATGTTTATGGTAGAAGTAATGTAAATTGAAAACACACGTAATTCTTTTTTAAAACGGTACTCTGAAAACAGACTGCATAAATTGTGGCATCTGTCATATGTTATGATACTTTTATTAAGCAGTTCCCTTATTTTATAAGCTATGATTTAAGGACGGCAGGTTTTTTGAGTCTGAAAAAGTAAAGCAATTGGTAAATGAATACAGTGTTTTATTTTAAGCTTATCTTTACCAATAAAAACTAATGATTATGTTATTTTTCAGGCAAAAGTATTGATTTTAATAGTTAAACTCGTAAAAACACATTATAAATACAAATTATTGTACATTTGGACTTGAAGTAGTTATGTCGATTTTTCTTACACCGATTCGATATATATACACCAGTGGCGGTTCGTGACCTAAAATCTTGGGTGGGCTAAAGAAAAGTTTAGCATTGTATACTATCTACGAAATTGTGTATGTTTCCACTTCACTTTATACATTAATCTACAAGCAAATTAAAAAATACTACGACACTACTGCAAATCATAAATTATTATATAATAAAAAAGCTAATGTAAGTATGAAATAATAAAACACAATCGAGAGTATTATTGTAAGTAGACATAGCATTGCTTTATACTGATAAATCAAAACAAACATATAGTATTAATTTGCGAAAGGTTATTTACGTTTAGAAATGTATTTATTTTGTTCAGCGGCCGAATTGCTGTTCATTTTTATTCGGCCATATTAAGTTTTCTTTACACGTTTTGGATGAAAAATGCAGGTCGGGCTAAGCCCACCTAGCCCAGTACGTAGAACCGCCACTGATATACACAAAGATCGGTTTTGTTCATCGCGAGCATTGTCACCTCGTCTACCCATGGAGATTTGTCAGTTAAAAGTAATTCTCGTTTTCCGGTACGGTCTACAAATATATCGAATATACTCCCCTATGAAACGGTACAAATATACCGTTTTATAGGAGAGTTTTCTGCACCAATTGTGAGTTGATCTATTTAAATAGATTGTTATATACAACCAATTTATTTGACAATATAGGTATTGTTCAACAAAATATTTTTTAGTAATAATAATCAGACAATGAATTATGTTATAAACCTAAATTTATGTACAAAAAAAGCTTTTTTGCTTATCTTGTAAACTATTTTTGAATCTACTAAAGTTTTTTTTTCACATACATTTTTTGTATATAAAAATATATTCATATAAAAATGCTGAATCGTTTCGTCTTTACCTTAACTTTAAGTAGGCAACAGGGCAGCGGTGGGCTGCCAATATCTTAACAAGGGGCTCGATAAATGTTATCCATTTTTTGTCCGCTCCCAATGTCAAGCATATAGCCTCCTAATGAAAGTATTTAAGCTAAGAACTACTTGTAACTTCGTCGCTTAACCTCTCTTTTCCAAAGAGAGTAGTAGGGATAGAATGATAAGGATAAGACAGGAATAGTGATTAACTAATAGTTGCACCCAATTGAATTGAAGGATCGTTAGAGTGGGAGACAATTTTAAGACATCACAAACACCCATGCCTTCGAACAGAAAATAGATAAATCGATCAAAAAAATGCTGCTTCGTACTGGGACTCGAACCCGTGTAGTCCAACACGTAAGCCTACAACGCTGAATGAAAAAATGAAGGGACAAATTATTTTCAAATTTAACCATCCACAGAAATTGCAGTTATGTAATGATTTGATCTAAGACGAATGATTTTCTTATCTTAACAAGGGGCTCGCCGGCCTCGTCGAAATTTAACAAGGGGCTCGCGCGAGCCCCCTCCAGTCCATCCCTGCAACAGGGGGCATTGTGAATTGTGTGGACTACGTAGAACTATATCTTCATCAACGACTTATTTACGTTTTTTTTTGTCATGCCGTTTTAAGTTAACGAATAAATATTTGTATTGTCTTCTATTTGAATAAATTTTTTCATGTAAGTAAATGTATTCATGTATAATAAAGGTAGGAGTAGACAGTGACGGAATGGGAATTTTAATCCGGCGGTCCATTAGCACTGAGCGCCTCTATATTGTGGTCGTCGTGGATTAAATCTATTCATTCATAACAAGGGCTTTATAAATAGACGGGGGCGCTTGAAACAACAGGGGGTGGGATGAATTTGACGGGATTGTAGACTAGATTGAAAGGGGGCAATCGTTGCGAAAATATTTGTAGTTTATTAAATTTTAAATAAACTTCAACGCATCACTATATCATGGTTTACTATAGCAATGTTTAGAAATAAGAAGCAGCAAGAAACCTGAACGAAAAATATTGAATACTTTCAGATAATAATATACGTTTACGTAAAATATATCTTTTAGACTAAATTATCTTGTTATTCGTGAACTTGGGTTAGTCGTTCAATATTGTTTTTCCGGTAAAGTGTTTGATTTGGTTTTTATGTAATTTGATTTAATTTCAAAAACAAAACTATTTCACGAAACCTGTGTCCGTTTCATATTGTTAGCTCTAGTGTAGAGATATCGTAAAAAATAATAAAAATAACATGAATTGAATGTACACATTCTATTTTTATTTATTGAAAATAAACTGGGCCGGATTAACTTAGTTATTGAACGTGTTCAACTGAAACTTAAATAAAAAAATACAGAATATGTCCGTTACGGTTTCTTATTTTTTTTAAAGATGCAACCACTACTTTCTTCTTAACATCATAAATCCTGATTCTGTATTGATAAACGAGTTTATTTATTGAGAAAGCAATAACTATAATAAATAAAATATTTTTATTTATAATGAGAGGGCTTATAAGTTCAAAAAGACTTTTGCATACAAAAGCTGTGAAAAATAAGGTGCACACAAATAATCATGTGATTTTAATATTTTATTAATATGCATGACATGTTTGAGAAATACTCAATTGAAATAGATCGAATCGTGTCAATAAAAAGTATTTTTTTATATAATATAATATATTATATAGTTTGAATACGAAAGAAAAAAATATAAAATTATAAAGTATGTATTTAACGATGCCAATATAAAATTTTAACTTAATTCGATTTTTTATTAGCGACTCCTCAGAAAACCCGTCGCGACCCCCGGGTTGGGTACCCGTGTTCTAGATAATCATTACACATTTCATTTATATTTATCTTTTTAGTATTTAAAAGAGGGCTCTAGTTTCAGGCCCATGTCTTCAAAACGTTAAACTTTAATATTGTAAACATCAGTCACCTCCATAATTTAGCACGTCTAATTAATTTTACAATTTATTTCTCGACCGCACGTTCGGAGGACATTCTGCCGTTCATAATTAATAAATAAAAAACTGTGGTAATATTTACCACAAAAGTGGCGGAGTCAGAACTACAATATTTAGAGAAACATTATTTTTTCATTCGTCATATTTCAGCTAGAGTCACTCGACGCCTAATTTGTACGCGGTCAATTATGGTTGGTTATTACGTAATCACTATGATAATAAATAATGTACAAGTAATCAAAGATAGTAAGTACTTCAGTTGCGGCCCGCTAGTCAGTTTAATGTGACCCATACGACAAAAAAATGCGAAGGCCTGCACTAGATAATCAATAGGCGCTATTTTTTTATTTCTAATACTGTTCGTAACAGTAAATAACGTTTTGAATATTACGGATCACTTTTCATTCAAATTTATTTTTCATTTCTTTTTTAGTGCTGTCTACAATATGTTGACAATAAAAAAATTACCTACCACTAATTTTTATAATGTACTATATTTTTCGATACATTTTGTCTGAATACAGGGGTGGGCTGGAGGGGGCTCGGAGGGGCTCGCGCGATCTCCTTGTTGAATTTTACCAAGGCCGGCGAGCCCCTTGTTAACTTATGAGAAAACAATATTCTCAGATCAAATTAGTATAACACTGCAATTTCTAATTTTTATATTATCTACGACAGCTTCAGTATACACAATAGTACATGTTTAGCTATTTACATGGATGAGTTTACGGTAAATTGCATTTTGTTACATATTATAAGTGTATTAAGTAACAATCGATTGTTTATTTAAGTATTGCATAAATTTGCATAGGAGTGATAAGAAAATTCACTCCTCTCTCAGAACACTGAGAATTGCTTCGAGATTAAGCGAGCCCCTTGTTAACGTATTGGCAGCCCACCGCTGTCTGAATATGCATCTGAAAGAAGTGAAACACTTGTTGAAACTTTGCGATGTACTGCCAATATGTTAACAAAGCGCTTGCTTAAGCTCAGAGGTATTTGCGGTGTTCTAGAAAAGGTATGTGTGTTTATGTTTTTAGCCACGCATATATAATTATACTCACTAATTATTAAAGTAATCTATTGTTGTTATTATAATCATACAGTAAAACAACACTCAATAAATAGATCGTAAAATATTTAATATCAACAGCCGAACAATGTTCTTTTTCCTACCTTAAATTTTAAGAGGAAAGCATTTTAAAATTGTTATTCTTAAACAATGTATTAAATTATTAATAGGTTACGTCAATTAAACACTAGTTTACAGCTAGTTCGTGCATTTCGAGTTTGTGTATATTACATAATTTTCCTATAGCCCAAATTCATAATAACAGGTTTTTTTAAGCCTCCTGTAAAATTTGGTATGTGTGGGTTACGTCCCTTTTTCTTTCCACAGTCGATATGTTTATCAGAAATTGTGTTTAGTTTAAGTTTATACATATATTTGGCCTTCCCGAGACTTCCCAACTTACCCATGTAGGAACCCAGCAAGACAACCCACAACTAAATCAATTTTCATTTTCTATCATATAAAACTATTTTTTTACGTTTGATATCTTATCATTTGTTTGCGTTGATTTAAATTATCTGTTGTAATCTTGATTATGTTGAGTTGGATTGTTATTTTTTGATAAATAAAATGTAATCCACCCCAAGCTTCAACGAGCGGTCAGTAAGTTGGCAAGATATGAAGTGCTACTGGCATTCCACTTTGTAGCCACGTCGTAAATCTGTTGCCATTTTTGTGGTCGCCACAATTCAGAAATTTCTGCGGGCACCTTCTACTAAATGGATGCTTAATTTGATCTACACTATGTAAATTTCTATAGTAGTTAAGTGTGTGTATCTTCTTAAAAATTTAGTGAATTGTATATTATTACGGCATAAATGCTTTAACCGTCCAGAGATGAGAGTTTTTTTTTTAAAAACTCTGGTCTCTCTCGAAAACTCTCTCGAAAAAAATTAGAGGTCTCTGCTTAACCCGTTACATGCCATCCTAAAAAATCACGTTCCCTGCCATGATGGCATCTCAGTTTCACTGTTTATTGACAGTATTTAAACCTAAGTAAGAAGCTTAAAAATGATTTTAAAAATGTATATATGCTAGAATACTTAAAATGATAAATACTTATTGACAATATTAAGAGAAATATTGAATGATTTAATGGCTCAACTATTTACGATTGCATCATGGGCATGGAGGTGTTAAGCACTCCCCTGGCTCCTTGTTTATTTTTTACAGATACATTTTATTGGAATATAATAATAAGAAATGCTTAACTCAGCTGGGATGTTTTAAAAATCTTATTAAGTTATATTTTATTAATTACACGAATCTTTGTAAATATGTCGCTTAATAATTTGTTTTTGCCGCCTGTGTGGTCGAGTGGTCAACGTCGTTGGCTACCGCCACGGAGGTCGCGGGTTCGAATCTCAGTACGAGCAGCTTTATAAATTGATTTTTCAATCGATTTATGAATTTCTGTTCGAAGGCATGGATGTATGTGATGTATTGAATTCCCCCCTCCCACCCATCCTATCTTATGAACGGAGCGTATCGAGAACGATTAGCTAATCACTAGTCCCGTAATAGCCATTTCCTTCTATTCCTACTCTCTTTGGAAAAAGAGAGGTTGAGCAACTGAGTAACAAGCAGTTCTCGTAGAAACACTTCTGTTAAGATAAACTCCATTAGGAGTCCATATGCTCCACATTGAGAGCGGACATGATAAAAAAAAATGTTTTAGTTATAGGTTTTGCTGTAGACCACTACCGGTGTACAGCGACACCAATAATGAGAAATGGGTTCTTAGCAAATTTAACGTTATTTGAATGTGTTGTTTCGCAAATCTCTGCTTAAGGTGCTATTCGGTCAAATTCGAGCCCTGTATGAAACTAAGTCAAAGTACTCACCTCATAATATAATATAGTCAGGGGTGGGCTGGAGGGGGCTCGGGAGGGCTCGCGCGAGCCCCTTGTTAAATTTCTGCGCGGCCGGCGAGCCCCTTGTTAAGATAAGAAAATCACTCGTCTTAGATCAATTAATCACCTAACTGCAATTCCTGTAGATGGTTAAATTTTATTATCATCTTCATTTTTTCATTCAGCGTTGTGGGCTTCTGTGCCGGACCTCATGGGTTTGAGTTAATCACTAGTCCTGTCTTAGCCTTATCATTCTATCCCTACTACTCTCTTTGGAAACGAATGGTTGAGCGACTAAGTAGCAAACAGTTCTCGTAGAAAAAAATACTTTTGTTGAGATACCTGCATTAGTAGGTCATATGCTCCACATTGGGAGCGATAATGAATACAAATAAATGGATAAGATTTACCGAGCCCCTTGTTAAAATATTGACAGCCCATCGCTGAATATAGTCCTTTCTGTGAATTCTGATTTCACAAAAGATATGAGGGTTTACTTAATATTTTAACCATTGTTGATGTAAACATAATTTTCTTTTCGTCAATAGGAGATAATGCTTCTGTCATATGCGATCTATTTTTCTTAGTAAATTTTACCTACGAATCTAAAAGTTGATTTTTAAAGTGAGATTATTTTATATTCTATACAAGACATGCACTTGCTTTATCTTGTAGCAGGCCGCATAAAAACAAATTATGATGGCTTCGAGCCGCAAAGAATCTCAATTCTCTTTTACATGTAAAACAGCCTTACTAAAAAACCGTGTAAAAAGATGAAGTAAATTTAGATAAATGAATTTTGAGTTTTTTTCGAAAACGTGAAAATAAATAAGCCATGCAAAAAGAGAAATATGAATACTTGTTTATCAAAAATGTTTTTATTGTGAAGTGCTTAGATGTAGATGTTTTATTTATATATCTACATAATTTAAAATTTATTGGGATCTTGGTCTTTGTTTATTTTAAACTAATTCTTAATAATTTGTATTAATATTTGTATTATAAGGCCGCACAATCAAATCCAAATTTTCATTAGCAAGCCTATTTCTATAAACCGAGTTATTCTTCAAACAATTTACATCGAAAATAATATAAAAATTACAGTAGAAATTATCAATAAATGACTCTAAAATTACACAAATTAAATGTTTACTACCTCTCACTTATTATTAAAAAATCAATATACACTAAAACAGTTAAAGGGGTGAATTATGGTAATTACAAACATAATTATAATTTCGGATTTTTTTACAAAGTGATCTAAAATGATTCATTACTAAAATTAAAAACTTGATTATGAGTATGTATGCTTTGACGAAATCGACGAAAATTGTTGACAATTCTCGACATGAGCGAAACCGGCCCTGTTCTTGATAAATTATAATGTAAACTAAGTACAAAGGAATATTGTGTTTTTTTCTTAAAATGATTTCTTTCCACCAAGTATTCATAGTAAAGACCAGCGGTGGGCTGCCAATACGTTAACAAGGGGCTCGCTTAATCTCAAAGTGATTCTTGGTGTTCTGTTAAAGGGGTTCATTTTTTTATCACTCCTATGCAGTTATATGCAATACTTGAATAAGCAATCGATCACTTACGATATGTAACAATATTCAATTTACTATAAACTTATCAAAGTAAATGGCTAGAAATTACAACTGTGTATACTGAAGCTGTCTTAGATAATGTGTAAGTCAGAAATTGCACCTTTGTATTAATTTGATCTGAAAATATTGTTTCCTTTAAAATTAACAAGGGGCTCGCCGGTCTTAGTAAAAGTTAACAAGGGGCTCGCGCGAGCCCCTCCGAGCCCCCTCCAGCCCACCCCTGGTAAAGACCTTAAAAGTAATTGTAAACTTTAAGTCATTCAATTGTCTTTGGGTAGCTGTAGAAATAAGAAATATCTGTACCGCTAAAAAGCGTTTAGTTATTTGTAAGGTTCTTCCAGGGGTGGGCTGGAGGGGGCTGGGGGGGGCTCGCGCGAGCCCCTTGTTAAATTTCTGCGCAGCCGGCGAGCCCCTTGTTAAGATAAGAAAATCATTCGTCTTAGATCAAATCAACATATATCTGCAATTTATGTGGATGGTTAAATTTTATTATGAAACAAGAATTAGTTACTCCTTATTTTTTTCATTCAGCATTGTGGGCTTTCGTGCCAGGCCTCATGGGTTCGAGTCTCAGTACGAAGCAGCATCTTTTCGATCGATTTTCTGATCGAAGGTATGGGTGTTTGTGATGTCTAAAAATTCCCCCCCTACTCTTCCGATCCTTTGAAAAAAAACTTTGGAGGCCATATGATCGACATTGGGAGCGGACAGGGATAAATAAAAAAAAATGAATACGATTTACCGAGCCCCTTGTTAAGATATTGGCAGCCCACCGCTGGGTTCTTCCAGTAATAGCAGCCGTAATAAACATAAGTGAGTTTGCTTTTTCAGACGATAGAGCGTGTTTAAATCGATCGATATGCATTCATAACTCAAAACATCCAATTTCTGTCAGTATTCCGATTATTCTTTATTAACTGCAATGAAATTAACAGCAACAGATTATTTACCAGGCGAGGTATTTTCCGATGCAAAAAGCATCTAAGTATCCAAAAGGTGTCGGCACTAATCTGGCACACTACTGTTGTGTGACAATAATGGGTGTGCTAGCAGATCGACATAATCTGCGGGAAGGTTGGGATTATAACAGCCTTAACAAAGCATATGAGGGAGCTTAATCCGTGAACACACAAAAGAGTAAAATAGCTATCGTATCACTTTGTTCAGTGACCGTTGGGTAAATATAAGGGGTGGACTAGGGCTGTTGTTAAATTGAATATTGGAGTATATTTTTTTTTCTACACCTTCTTAAGAAAATACAGATATTACTTAATTGTTCCCATTTCAAATGAGTTACGATACACTTTTTTTTGTTGGTTTAGTCAAACAGCGGCTAGAAATATTAAAATTGGTATTATTTTTCTGGTCAGAATTTATATTAAATGGTCATAATATATCGGTCAGAATAGTCGTAATTTAAATGAAATTTTAAAAAAAACCTAACCTAACCTAACTTAACCTACTAACCAAAATTGTTATTAAATATTCTGACCGTATAATATTTTTATTCTGACCGTTCATATTTTTATTCTGACCGAAGATTGATTTAAATTCTGACCATTTATTTTGTTTCCTTATTTTAACAGGTGCGTGGCTGAATGGTCAATCTGTTTACGGGTTCGAATTTCAGTACAGACAGTTTTTTTTTTAAATTTCATTCACTAATTATTTATCCTGTTTAGCCTTATCTATCTACCTTTGCTCTTTGCAAAAGAGATAGGTTGAGCAACTAAGTACTAAACAGTTATGCTGAAATAAACTTTATTAGGAGTGCATATGCTTCACATCGGGAGCGAGGATGGCTTAAAATATAAAAAAAGTGACAATGCATTTAATAAAAAGTCAAAAGGCTGATAGGGTTGTCATTTACTTGATAGAACTGCAATATAATTGTGTGAAATTAGCAATGTATTATTATAATCGGATTTCACTGCTTCAAGTCGCAGTGTGAACATCATTTTTTAATCGATTTATTGATTTCTGTTCGATGTCATAAGTGTATGTGATAACAAACATTCCCTCCCAATCCTTAAATTAACGGGACATAGCGAGAGCGATTAGTTAGTCACTAGTTCTGTCCTAGCCTTTATTTTTCTCGACCTACTGTCTACGGAAAAAAGAGGTTGAACTACTGAGTAACAAGCAGCTCTACCAGAAAAACTTCAGTTGATATAACTGCATTAGGAAGCCGTATGCTTCACATTGAGACCGGACATGGAATAAAGAAATAGAAAAGGTCGATTTCGTTTTACACGGTAATCGTATAGTAAATTAAAAAGAGTGTAAGTAATAAAATAATATCGACTGTGGAAAGGAAAAAGGACATAACCTACAGTTTTTTTTCGATTATCACTATGCATCACACTTGATACACGTTATATCAAAAGGATGTAAGCTGCAAATGCCGAATTGGTATCTAAATTTAGCTTTTAAGTTTGAAAAAAGATGAGCTTGTGAAAATTTAAACCAAGAAAAAAGACTGAAGAAAAAGTTTTTTCTAGAGAATTGTTTTAACTAATATGAGATTATGTCAATTAAAACCCTGTTAAGAAGTTTTCTTGTACTTCAACGTTGTGTATATTTCATAATTTGCATATTGCCCAAAATCATCAAAACACGTTTTTTACGCCTCCTGTAAAATTTGATATGTGTAGGTTACGTCCTTTTTCCTTTCCACAATCGATATGTAAACTCAACTTAACATTATAAAATAAATAAACTCATATTAATTTAATAAAACACAATGTTAACCGTCGATTATAAATAATAAGAAATTTTAACTGTTTTACAAATTAAATATTTTGCAAAATAAACAAGTTGTTAAATGAAAATACTCATCATTCAATAAATTGTTGGAATAAGTATTACAATGTAATATTTCAACTAAATACAATAATATATTATAAATTGGGTTGTAATTATTCCTCATTCCTACTCTACACATTTAAGTTTCCCAAACATCATTCAAAATTCGTTTGTGTTATTATTTACACAGGAAGCGTAATACATTTCTTCCTCAGTGTTTTTTTTTTTCATTTTTTTTTTGTGGATATCTTCTGCGAAATCTTTTAAGTTTCATTATAGTGGTTGGTTAATAATCGTACTGAGTCTTTCAATGGGGATTTTTTGTTGATACTGATAGCCATCGGACTTTTAAGCTAACTAAATGGCACATTATTTTGTAGAAATAAATAATACGTTAAGACAGTCAATTAAAAAAAATAGAAACGCTTTTAAATAACTCTTTGAACGATCCTTATGTATTGAACTTATGAATATGGTTTTCTTACTACATATCGACTGTGGAAAGGAAAAATATATATAAAATTTTACAGGAGACAAAAAAAACGTTTTTTGATGATTTAAGAATAAAAGCAAATTATGAAATATACACTATCCTGAAGTGCACGGTGACTGATAAACTGGTTTTTTATTGACTTAGCCTAATATTAATTTAATAAATTGTTCAAGAAAAACCTTTTTTTAAGTTCTTTTTCCTGGTTGCAATTTTCACAAGCCTTTCTTCTTTCAACCTTAAAAGCTAAATTTAGATTCTAATTCGGAATTTTCAGCTTCCATCCTTTTGATAGAATCTGTGTCAAGTTGTATGTATACATAGTGATTATCAAAAAAAGCTGTTTTGGAAAAACTGAAGGTCAATATAAACGGATGTATCTTACCCCCTCCCTGCGTTCAGTAGAAAAGAAAAAACCCAGAATTTAAATATGTAATTTATATTTTTTAATTAATAAGAATCAATTTCCGGGTATTCAAGTTCTTTTACTTCAATCAAGTAGGATGCAAACGCACTAGACTTTAAAGACCAAGTGCTATCTCGGCTGTCTTTACATCATCATAATTTTGTTGCTGTTTCCGTTCTCCAGAAGTTAAGGAGAGCGTTTGCAATCAGTCGTCGAAAAATATCAATTGTTGAATGATTATATTTGAGTTATATTCCTAACATTAGGAGTGGAAATGGCTCACAACAATTCTGCTATTCTTAATTATGTGAATCTTAATGCTATGCGCTCCGTTGTAGTGCCGACACAGATTCGTGCGTGACGCGTATAGCTTTGGACTTGTATTTTTTTTTAATTTTGCCGTGAAAATCCTTTAGTGCAAACTAAACATTATTTATACGATACTTTTCATGTAAATGACTATTAATAGATATATTGTGTATCATTTGATGTTATTCATACTTATTTTATGTCACAGCATACGCAGCTCGCACATGTCTGCTTCGCACCCCTACACCTGCCAATTCTGTGCTGCCCTGCGTTGCGTCACCTGCATACACATAGTCTTAACCGTTTTTAACAGTGTTGCCAAGGGGTTTGGTTGACATATTCCACGTATACATGAATTAGTTCAGATGATTTTTTTTTATATGGACTTTTTCGGAGTTTATTCAGTTGACTTCCTTGCCAATGTCTAATATTTTTTTGTATTTTTATTATATTATATTGATGTAATTTTTTTATAATCTAGAAGCAATAAATTTAAAATCTGTAATTTGTTTTTAATGTACTTGTAAATAAATAAATACATACAAATGTACCTTATTGTTACCAACAACATAATTTTACATTAATCCTTTATCAAATATTAAAATACATTAGCACCACTTTATGTAATGATTGCCATTTTTTTATTATAAAATTAAATGAATGAATACTTTTAATGAAAATAATAAATAATAAATAGGACCAAATTAGTGCCATAACACCTGCATCCGTGCTATAATGTTTATCTCAAAACAATTCGCCCCTGATAAAAAAAAACAAAATTAAATTGACAAATGAGTTCTTTACACATGAATATATTTAGGATAAGAGACTTACATATGTATATGAGATTAGTAGGTACGTTAAGTACAAAAGTCCAAGGAAGTGAAAAAATGTAAAAAAACAGAAAATTTAAATACTAAAACTAACTAAGCGTTCATGTTGTACTTATAAGCACTTCAAAACTATTTTGATATAAGTTAGTTTAAGATATGTATTATTTTGTCGGGTCCTATGGCGCAGCGGTTAGCGTTGTGGGCTTCTGTGTCGGATCTCACGGGTTTGAGTCCTTGTACGAATAGGACTTTTTTGATCGATTAATCGATTTCTGTTCAAAAGCATGTGTGTTTGTGATGTCTAAAAATTCTCTTCCACCCTTTCCGATCCTTAATAACCGGGCGAGAGCGATTAGTTAACCACTAGTCCTGTCCTAGCCTTATTCTTCTATCCCTAATACTCTCTTTGAAAAAGAGAGGTTGAGCGACTGAGTAACAAGCAATTCTCGTAGAAAAACTTCTGTTGAGAACTCATTCACAACTATACCACTTTTACCACTGAAGCTTTTTTGGCTTCGGAATAATTGTACACACTTATCGTAAAATTACCAACAGACTTGTATTCATAATATCTTTCTCAATGCATAGAACACGTTCACACATTCTTGTTTTACCGACGGTTACAAAACGGTGTACCGGAAATTGATATAAAAAATACGCACACAAGAAAAGTACACAGAAAACGCAAACGTATTATGACGATAAGGAATTTCTGTACCGAAAGAATATATCAATACTGGTTTTACAGTATTTCATTTAAACCCCGGTATTCAAAAATATCAACACCGTTATTAAAAAAAAACAAATTTATTCGGCCTACTGGGATTGTAATATCGGATGAGTAAATCAAAATCGGTATTCTGATATTTCATATTATATAAAATAGTAATTTAAAAACATAGGTTCTTAAAATAATAGTACATCATTGAAAAGCTCATCATTTCTGAAACCTGACTTGGCAGAGTTAAAATATTTTTATTCATCGCAAATAGTTTTATTAAAATATGTCTTTTTTAATTTATATTGCTTAATTTTAATACCGAAATAACGGTATTTTAGCATTTTCAAAGCAGATATTTTGTTGTTGAAAAAAAGACGGTTTCGGTAATAGCAGTATTGCAATCTGTAGTGACAATTGTGTATTCTAAAACGTGCGTAAAGCAACATTTATCATTGTAATAACCTTAAAATAATAAAACATGATAAAATCTTATTAGTCTATTAGACATTTTTCAGAAATTAAATGTTAAATAAACTATTAAATATCTTTAAAAGTGTTTATTTAAGTAGTTTGTTTGTAGTAAGATTCACCCCCTCTTTTAATTTTTTATCAATGGTGTTAGATTCAGTACTTTAGAATAAATTCTTTTAGAAAGAACTTTTAAAGAAGCCGGAGGCCACTTGTGTGCACGCTCAAATGACCTAACCGCAAAAAATGTAATTTATTACCCCTAGCTACCACACTTACCCCGCAGAGCCTACTCAAAGACCTTGGGTCAAATTGCTAAGTGAATTTGTCATTAAATTTTCTGGCGATTGAAGTGTTGGTCTTTGTAGATAGATGTATTGATAAAATTCGTAATTAACTGCAGTACAATGGGTATAAAGAATTCCAATTTTGTTGAAAGTATTCCATGACCATTGGCTGTTTTTAGAAATAGCCATGTTTCGGTAATTCAACAAATATTACGTATTTATTATTTATAGACAATAAAACATTCTTCTGTACTAATTCTTCATTTATTTAATAGCATCAGGACCAACATTCTCTCTAAGACAAAGGGTTAGCTGGGCGGAATATTCAAAAGCTGAGCAGGCCAATTCAACGAATGCGCGGCGAAGCGCTTTCTTTTTGCATAATTAAAAATATAATCATTTAAAAATGTATACTTACATGCATGGTAAAATAAAACATGCATTTTTTTAAAACCATGTCCGCTCCCAATGTGGAGCATATGGACTCCTAATGGAGTTTATCTCAACAGAAGTGTTTCTACGAGAACTGCTTGTTACTCAGTTTCTCAACCTCTCTTTTTCCAAAGAGAGTAGAGATAGAAGGATAGGGCTAGGACAGGACTAGTGGTAGGCCAATCACTCTCGATAAGCCCCGTTCATAGGACAGGATGGATGAGAAGGGAGAATTCAGCACATCACATACATCTATGCATTTGAACAGAAATTCATAAATCGATTGAAAAATCAATTTATAAAACTGTCCGTACCGGGATTTGAACCCGTGACCTCCGTAGCCGAAGCCAACAACGCTGACCACTCGACCACACAGGCGGCAGTAAAAAAAATATAGCAGAATTATATTTTTTTACATCAATCAAGCAAAAAAAAAATAGAATGAAACACATGTGTTTTAAAAAAAAACTTAAATCATTAAAAGAGTCCATTTTATCTTTTTACAAACAGTATAAACAAGCCAAAATTAAGAGAAAAAAAAACAGGTTGAATCGAACAAAATATGTATTAAATTAGCACATAACAAAAAGCAAAATTTAATATTGAACCGATAAACTAAATCAAATAAAGTGTTTTGAATTAAGACATAAAACATATTTTTTAAGATGATATAGATTACTGTTTTATAAAGGTGATAATTACATAATTTTGTACATCACAACCAGGCACTTACTGCATCGATAAAGTCCTTGTGATTTTAACGAAGTAAGATGATGTAGGACTAAAGCTGCTGAACTAATGGTTAAGTCGCCAACTTTGCAATTTCTACCGAGGAAGGTTGAGTAAGTAAAAAGTTTTGATACCTCGCAAAAAGCTTTCATTGTAAAGTTAATACTTAATTATCTTTCTAAGGACAATTTTAAAGTAAATAAATAAAGCCGTCTGTCGAGCGAAAATTCCGGAATACTAGTTTGTATTCTAAATCAATTGTGAATATTTCTTAAGCACAATTGAATCATGTTTTGTTTAATTGAGATTTTTTTACTTAACTTACTTTAAATAAAGTGGAATAAAGTACAAAGGAATATTGTGTTTTTACTAACTAAACTTATCGATGTAAAATGGCCAAAAATGTACTACCGTGTATACTGAAGCTGTCCTAGATAATATATAAATCAGAAATTAAAGTTATGTACTCATTTGATATGAGAATATTGTTTTCTCTTAAACAAGGGGATCGTCGGTCTTAGTAAAATTTAACAAGGGCCTCGTGCGAGCCACTCTGAGCCCTTCCCAGCCCACCTTTGGATACAACGAAAATAACAGCTGTTTGGCCACGTACATCTTGACAAAGGCAAGAAATTGAAAATTCACACCATATCACAAAACTCTCGCAAACGTAGAAAATATAATGTAAATCGTGCAAATTCAATTAAAATTCAAATACTTTCCTAGTCTTGAAGTTCGTACAGAGAGAAATGACAGTCTTGCAGTGGTTTTATCTTCAAAAGGCACAAAGAATTGATCTCAGATATTTTCTTAGAAGCATAAACGGATTACGGTGAGTGAAACAGTCTGACGTGTAAGTACTTCTCAGAACCGAGAGGCTCTTTATTGATTCGTCTACACGAGATGAAATATATGACCAAAACAAAGGTGATAATGTTATGAGGTTTGATAGAGTCATCAGTATCACTATAAGAAGCCTGTTTGAACTCTTATGAAAAAATGCAATAAATGAGTTCACTACTTACTTGGCTTAATAAGATCATTAATAATTTTATTGTGGCTTAGTTCTATGGTCGATATACTGCATCGTAGACATCTCATAGATAAGACATACAATGCATGAGGGCCCAAAGAAAAGGGGGGCCCAAATTTCTACATATTCAATACAATAAATAGCGTGGAGTAGCCTTGCGTGATGTTTGCGTAAGTGCCTAAAATGTATAGCTACGCCACTGTCAATATATGTAGTGGTATAGAGAACGACTTATATATATTTTTAAATATCTTGTCAAATACAATCTATTATATTTAATTAGCAAACCTATAATAATTATATGGGTCTTCTTGAAGATGCCGTCAATATATTACATCATGCCCAATTGGGGTGCTCTTAACCGATTGAAAACCGCGCAAATAAATCATTAATATGTCCCAGAGATACTGCGTGTTTTTGATAAAAATAATTTTGCCTTATATACACTTGAATTTAATATTTTAAAAACCTATATTGACTCAGTATAGATAGCACTACACATATTCATCAACATATTGCTTATATTCTATTAGAATAGCAAGTATTTGATTTTTTAAATGCCTTGGACATCCGAGTTCGCTTGCATATGTTCCGGACAACTGTGTCCGCTTGGTATTCAAGTGGTTAAATACACAGTGGTTGAATAAATGGAATAAACAAAACCAGGAAAAAATATGCTCATTTTTTTACAATAATAACGTATAAGGAAATTAAAAATGTAACGTTATTTTGTCAGAGATTTAAAACAAATCCTAATAAGTTAACGTCGTTAAGTTTGACTTTAGTGCTAACGAGCCCGAATCCAATAGCGGAAATCGTTTTTTTAAATGATTTATGTTTTTTTTTTGAAGATTGGATGTCTGTAGTGTCACAATTTCCTTACACACATCATAACATATCGACTGTGGAAAGGAAAAAGCACATAACCCTCAATTTTCCAAAACAGCTTTTTTTCGATGATCTTGACACACATTCTATCAAAAGAATGGAAGCTGAAAATGTCGAATAAGTATCTAAATTTTTCTTTTAAGTTTGAAAAAGATGACCTTGTAAAAAATTTAAGCCAAGAAAAAACACTGAAATAAAAGTTTTTCCGAGACAATTTCTATATCTAGAAGTATCCGTGCATTTCAAGCTTGTGTATAATTCATAATTTGCGTATTTCACCCAATCATCAAAACACGTTTTTAGCGCCTCCTGGAAAATTTGATATGTGTGGGTTACGTCCTTTTTCCTTTCTACAGTCGATATAAGCGGAGCGTAGAAAAAGTAACAAATATGTTTGATACATGCTCATAATGATTGAATCAAAGACTTAATTGTCAGAAATATTTTAGTTGTTTTATCATCAGTAAGTTAAAATAATATTGTGTTGTTTAAGTCATTGAGATTGATTAGATAAGTTTAATTGTAATTATGGACCGTATAACTTATAACTTTATTATTATACTGGCCCGACGAACTTCGTACCGCCTCAGAATCAATAAATGTTGTGTTGGCTGAATTATATTTAGTTTAAATGAATATTCAAAATGAATTAAGTTCAATAAATGTGCAAAATTCAAAATGAAAAGTATTTTAGTTACATTGAAATGATGTTATTCACGTGGCACAGTCGATAGATTTAAAGGAATGCAGTGGACCAACGATTTGATTTTGAATTGTGAAGTTGAAATGATCCACGTCTTTGTTATTTGCTGCAAGAATTGCTCGTTCACTCAACCAATTATGATGTTTGTGATTAGCAATGATATTCAGGAACACTTTGTTGATTGTCGTTTGATGAGACGAAATTGCAAAAATTTGGCAGAAACGAAATCAATTCATTCGATTCGTCGACAGGAACACGGCCGTTACAGATAGTCAGCAAATGCTTGGAGAAATCTGCGGCAGATGGTCGTTTAGAAATGCAACTCGCATGTTTGTCGTTAGCTGAAGTTTCTTCACATAGCGCCACAGAGTCGATGTTTTAAGGCAAGCGTTTATTTCTATTGAGTCATTGCTTTAAGATTTTTCATGTTCACAGAACTGAAAGACTCTTAGAAAATCATTCCGAGCACTCTTACGGATTGGTTTAGAAGTACTTGGCATAGCTAATACCTCTTTATTTCACTGTATTTTAAGTAATAAAATTACATCTTCACAATGTTGACAAACGACTACTTTTGTTTGACAGTAACTGTCAAACAAAGGCGGTTGCTAAGGAATGTGTTGGTTTAGGATAAATTTGTTCTCAATGCATGTCACCAACATAATGACAGGGATCTTTTTAAAATTATTCAAATAATACTTTTTTATAATTTTACGAAAGTTCATTCTAAATTTTCATATTTTTTATATTACAAAGAACGCAAACATTTTCCAAAAATTCAATATTATATTTATGAGATTATCTTTCATTAGAAAAAAAAAATATTATTGAATGTTTAATGTTTCACACATACAAACAGTTATACAGTCAATCCTGTTTTTATACGGTAGATGCGTTCCACGAAATATCGCAAAAAAAACGCATAAAAAAACTTGACTTCCATAGAAAAAGTGGGGTGCGTTACTTAAATTTTAAAATCCGCATAACTTTGAAACAGCGAGTTAAAATATACACTAAATCGCAAAGTATAAGAAAATTAGGGGAAAACCACGGCGTAAAAATATTAAAAAAATAGTCACTGTATGACAACTCTATGTGTGTTTTAAAGCACGTGGTTCTAAATCACTCTTTTCGGAAGAAATAGTATGCGCATCAATTTCATAAAACTATAGTTGTTTTCTAACAATGAAATTAGTGATCAGAGTTTGTTCAGATTTTCTTTTTCGATAATTAATTGGTTATGCAGTTTGTTATACCCATATATAATTTTTTTAAAGTTATCGTTGAAACTTGAATGCGCGATCAGAATTTGAATCATTTAGAAAGAAATGATCTTCTAATTTACTGAAAAGTCGGAGACCTTCTTCAATTATTTTCGCAGTGAAGGATCGCAGAATTTCTTTCAGTTCGTCATTGTTTTCTGGTTTTTTGTCAATAATTAAATTTAAATTATTGACATCTTTGTCACTTATAGCTTTATCTGTAAGTAATTCGTCGATATAATTTTCGCTAAAGGTATCAAGCCTTTCTTCGCCAAGCTCGTGTGCTAAAGTAATCATTTCAGCTGATATTACCGATGTTTCAATGGTTTTATCGACTGTAACACACCTAAGTAGGTGGCCTTAATTTAGCGATGGCAGATGCAACATGATTTAAACAGTCCGAAATCGTATTTTTTTCAAATGTCGGTTGTATTTATGATTCTCTCTATTCTATCAAAAATACAACGATATATGCTCTCGATGTAATATTTAACATTTTTATATATCATAAAATATGGTACATTTAAAAAAATGCATTTCTAAAAAACCGCATTACTTTGAAATTGCATAAAAACAGGATTGACTTGTATATGGGGATCAAAAATAAAATAATGATTTGATAGTATTCAATAACAATATAATATACATGAAAAGTATACTGATTTTTTTTTACATACTTTCTGATTTTATGTACTTTCATTCGTCTTTTCACATTTCAGTATATATTTAAGCGACGGTGATGTACATGAGACATAAATTCCTAAAAGTTTTTTTTTTAAATGGATATTGAAGATTTAGTTTCGAAATTCTGACACGTTCGTCCAAGTTCGTCGGTACATCTCTAATTCAAAGTATGAAACAAATGAATTTTACAACCAACGCCACCTAGTGTATTAAGCGTAAACTGCATACGTCATGTTCCGCGTTCGATTCGAAAAATTTAAAAAAACGGATTGTACTGAGATATTTATTTTCTTTATAATTTCTTTTCCGTAATATTTTTCCGATGTTTTAATGCTTATTCTGCTATTCTAGGCCCATACGAATTTAATAAAGCAAAGATCATTGAAATCCGTGCTCTAATTCTCGAGATATACGTAACAATTCAAATTACATTGATGATTTCATAAAATGTTGCTGCAATGTTATATTTGTGACACAAAAGACTGTCGCAATATTTCATACTGTATGGGCGACACTTTATAAGCAAGAAAAACAAATCATGAGGATAAGCCCGAGCTTCCGCTATCGACCCGGGAACGGGAAGAACTGAGAGGCGAAACGAAAAAAGAAAAAGACGAAATACATTTTGTTGCGGGAGGGGGTAGCGAAATGTCAAATATGTATGTGTGCGTGAAGGTATAAGAAAGGTAAGAAAGAATTTATTTGATATCTGGGATTGAGCAACCAGGGTCGTAGACACGATTCGCGAAAAGGGGTGAGAGGGGTTGAGATTCTTATAAAAAAAGATATCTTTTGAAAACATTATTATTTTACGAAGGGCTAAGAGTTTACACTCGTAACTAGAGAAAGTTATATTGACTTACAATTGATTTCTGCGAGTTTATAGAAATTCATTTTTAATTTATTTATTTTTTTCATATTCCTGCAAAATAGCCAAAATTGAGTTACTTTGTTCGTTGGAGGTGTCGGTCGAGATATCAAATATTCGCTCTTGGTATATTTAGTACTTCACAGGTCAATTCCGCCTGATCGAGGTGTAGCTGTGTGACCTTGAATATGCCGATGATACTGAAATAAATGTATCATTGAGGTTAAAGCCATTGCTGGCGAAAAAGATTAGCCCAAGACGTATTCAATCAGGAACAAGGGATAACAATGTTGCACCCAAATACGGAACCTCATAAACTCTTTTTTCAGGAAATTTTAGAAATAAACAGAGCGCAATTGTCAACAGTCTTCCGATCTTAAACGACCCGTCTGCACATGCCGGGTTCGCCCCTCCTTAACCTTATATAAAAATATTCATAAAACGCGGTTGGGTTAATCATAATTGGTCCCGGTCTGAAGCTGTGTGACCTTGAATATGCCGATGATGCTGACATATTCGACAAATCTATTAAAGGCATCCAGGAGACTATTGATGGGTTAGGAACTAACTCAGGTCGTATTGGTCTAACAATTAATACTAGTAAGACCAGTGTGATGTGTAACCAAACCTCTCATGACTCTGATAGGACCTTTACCAGCGCGGGACAGATCATCGAGAGGGTTGACAGCTTCAGATACCTCGGCGTACATATACCCGAAGACGGTAGTACAAAAAAGGAGCTCGCCATTCGTTTAGGAATTGTTATGATAACTGACTATTTCCAAAATTGGCAAAATGCAGGATTGTATTTTTTTTTCGTCATTTACTAAAAACTTAAAAAATATTTAGAGTGCTTTCTGCAACTAAATGATTCTATTGATAATTGACTTTTAAAACACATACTATATTTGCTATTCCGGCACCAAAACTGGCACCATAATTTAGACAATTTTCCAAATTATAACTGGCTGTCTGCATTTAACATTTTTTCTCGTTGACAGTTCGTGAGCTGAGTACTACAAGGTTCTATGTGTCGACTTTTTGGTAAACTAAAGTAATAATAAGGCAGTCTTAAGCGTAGCATTATCTACGTGCTGTATTAATATGAAGTCGAAATTTTGCTTAAATTTCCAATAAGCCGTAGTTTTACGTGTGTGTCGCAAGATATCTGTGGTTTCAACTTAATCACCTGAAGATGCCGAAAGGCGAAAGTCGGGTCGTTAGTGACAAAACTTGTGTGCATGTACATAGGTTTTATAATATCTTTTATATTTTGAAATTTTTTTTCCTGTATTTTTTTTTCAATTATCTGATTTTGATCAATTATTTTTATTCTTCAGCAAAATGGTGTTATTTTTTACCATTGTGATATTTTGTATTCTTGCAGTGTGGTATTATTACATTTTACAATATTAACTTAGTACGTAATGATATCAAACACAAATTATGAAGAAAAAAAACTCCTTTTCCTATTTATTCTCCATTTTTTTAAATATATTTTCTTCAATAATAATGATCACATTAGATATCTTCCATAGAATTATTTTTATTTTAATATAAAAGCGTTAGTCTGTTTTTTGAATCACCTATGCTTTCATACAAATTTCAGTTAGAACCTTGTAGCACTAGCGGTTTGCTTGAATTTCAGATGGACAACGTTCTAATAGAAGTTTATGTATTTCTAATTAACTATGAAGGATTATTTTTAACAATATTTTTATTAATAGTTATATCATGCCAGTACTATCATTGATATATACAATCGAAAAGAAACTTAGAAACATTTACAATTTTCAAAATACAAGCATTCAAAATTTCAAATGCCCATAACTTTTTTGGTGCAGCTGTCCACATAGAACCTTGTAGTACTCAGCTCAGGAGTTATCACTACCACAACATCTGAAGCTTTTCGCTCACCCTTCAGTTTACTTAAGGGTTACTAAAAATGAATTTATCAAGTGCACAAGTAATAATTGACGGTGATGATGGATTGGCAGAGGTGCCATTTATCGTTGATTTTTCTGGTCCCCACAAAAATCATGACGGCAAGCATTCACCGAGTCGAGAGATCAACGTCAAAATGGTCCCGGCGGATTCCAAGTTAACACATGCACCCCTGCACTCGTGCTCCTACGCCTCGGCGCCGATCTTTTGTGCGGGTTTTAACGTAATTGAGTGTAAAACGAGAAGCAATGGTAATGCGAGGTACCGCGTAAATATGTTTTTAGTACTTCGTTGCGCAAAACGCAGTGACGTATCAAAATTATGAATTTAATTACGTTGAATTACGTTTAAGATTTCGACTGAAGTGCTTGGTGGGATTTCAATATTAAATTTGAATCGTTCAAATTATGTACATTCACACAGATTTTGTTACTAAGACCTGGCTTTCGACTTCCGGCATCTTCAGGCGTTCAAGTGCACGTATGAACTTGAACTGACGCTTAGTAAATGAATGTTTCGTGTTTATATAAGAAATAAATGTATCATTGAGTTTAAAGCCATTGCTGGCAAAAAGGATTAGCCCATGGGAATGCCCACAGATTTGAATGGTGAATAGTTTTAAGAATCATATTTATTTTTGTCTGTCGGAAAGGTTTTATGGTTATATTTATATTTATCTCACCGTTCCAGCGGTGAGTTTTCGATACATGATACATTCAAGATCAACTCGAGGTTAATTGACATTACTAATACCCATGTGTTAAGTCTCAAATTTAAAATCTAAAACTGTTATTGATCTCACCGGGATTCTAACCTAGACCCGTCTGGTCGGTAAGGCGAACTCTTACCAACTAGCGACCACACTAGGCGACTAAAATTATATCACATAGGTTACTAAGTTTGTCTCCGTAAGCTACTGGTAACATGGGTAGAGTTTTGGTGGCCTCTGATTTACAGTTTAGATAAGTTATTTATTTAAACGAACGCATATGTTCATTAATAATGTTTTAGAGATACATGTTTGCAGACTATCATTTATATAGGGAGTTTCACGCAAGCAGTGTCGGCGCGTGAATATGGAGATTGACTACCGCTTTTGGAAATATCCAATATCAATAACGTTAACTCCTCTACGCACATAGTTCTCAAAGTATCGGTCTGAAGAAATGAAATATTAAATATGACTAAATTAAATGAACTTTCACAAAGATCATTTTCAATTTCAAAGAAATATTTTTCACTAATTATATCATATCATACAAAAACCAAATTATTTCACATTGCATAAAATTATCTCGCATTGTATTTATTGTCTATATTAAATATTTTAGACAATAAAAACATGAAGAAAGTTAATGGTATAAATGTTATGTTTGAATATTATTTCATGAAATATAACCGCTCCTGCATATACAAGGGGTGCATTGACCGGCCGTCACTGTACATAAGGCCCGTAATAAAATGATGCAACTATTGAATTAGTCCGTCAAAAATCCAGAGCGTTTGTTTGTTATTCCTCATTAAAAAACAAATTAAATGTGTGTGATTCTAGTGCTTTCCTATACACCCTTCATCAACTGATCATAATAGCGGATTACTGGTGAAGCAACTAGCTAATTAATACTTAAAACATTGTATCATTTCATCTATCTAATCCTAAAAAGCGGAGCGTAAGCAGGGGTGGGCTGGACGAGGCTCGCAGGGGCTCGCGCGAGCCCCTTGTTAAATATTACTCAGGCCGGCGAGCCCCTTGTTAAATTTATAAAAACATTATTCTCAGATCTTTGCGTTATATCATATTAAAACAGTTGTGATGTACATTTGGGATTTCTGACCTACATTTTTCTGCTATTGATATTGATTAAATTACGACATACCGCGTACTGTTACAAAATATAAGTGTATAAAGTAACATTCGATAGCTTTAATAATTATTGTGTATAATTGCATATGAGTGATAAATAAATTCACACCTTCCCCAGAATATCACGAATAGCTATAATATTTAGCAAGCCCCTTGTTACCGTATTGGCAGCCCACCGCTGGGCGTAAGGAAAGCGAGTGGCTAACCACTAGTCGTTTCTTACCTCTAAAATTAAAAAAAAATCAGTAACTAAGTACTAAGTAGTTCTTGTAGAAAAACTACTTTTGGGATAAGCTCTATTATGAGTCCATATGCTTTTCATTGTTAACTCTCGCGACTCGGAGACTAGAAAAATACTTCTCTGCCGATGGGGGTCGTTTAGGGACCCCAGTGGTTTCTTCATTATCGGCCTTATTCTTATGAATTTCAAAAAAAATAAATAGTCTAAGAGCTTTAAAATATCTCTCTGCATCATTCCTCATACATTTTTTTTTATGAAAATCCGTGGTTTTTTAATAAATAATCATATTTTAAGTTGCGCGTAAAAAAGACGTCATCCCAGCACAAATATGAATTTGCAACTGACGCGTTTAGCCTAGCTATCTTACGAACGATCGCTGATAAGCGGACGCTTATCTCGTTATCGCTTATTTTTATAAACTACAAAAGGTCCAAAAAACTATGATATAAGAATACCTTAATTATAAACATTGTATCACCCATATTAAAATAGATATTTAAGAAAATGTGGGTATTGGGATCGCATTTCTTGATAGAATTGATTTAAAAAAATATTTCCATTGAAGTTAAATTAAAAATTGAGTATCTTTGGTTTCTCATCGGCCTCCGAAATCCCTGCGAATTCCCTCCGCTCTTCCCTCTCGCCAGGTACCAACGCCCCCGTTCGCAAAATCGCTTCCGAACAAAAGGCCATTAGCGGCGCGTCAGTGTTGTTCCCCGATTGATTAGTTTATGTGACAGCCGGGCCAACGATATTTTACAGCCGCCCTGATCGCTACTCTTGCGCGCATCGACACACTTAGTGCATGTCCACATAGCGCGCAGCAAATCGCGCGTTGTCGAGTAACAGGCGCCCCTACGGAAATCTCCACAGGGCTCGCTTAATCTCAAAGTAATTCTCGGTTTCCTGGGGAAGGATTGTTACTTAATACACCTAAAATATAAAAAAATATGCGATTTACCTTAAAATTATCAATGCAAATGGCTAAAAATGTACTACTTTGTATGCTAAAGATGTCGTAGATAATATATAAGTCAGAAATTGCAGTTATATATTAATTTGATCTGAGAATATTGTTTTCTCTTAAATTAACAAGGGGCTCACCAGCCCTAGTAAAATTTAACTAGGGGCTCTCGCGAAGCCTTCCAAGCCCTCACCAGCCCACCCCTGTCCACATGTATTTGCTTCATGCTGGACTCTCGAGTCGAGGTACTCAGGCAGCAATGGTAATGTTTAGTAATGTGATATGTAAAAAAATAAAGCATACTTGCGAGCAATGTTCTCTCTAAGGCAGCGATTTCCAACCCGGGAGGCGTGGACAATCCAAAATATTTATTTACTCTTTAAAACGTGTCTTTATTACTATATGAAACAAAGGATGGGGAGGCGCGGAGATATTTTTTTCTTCAAAGGGAGGCACAGTAACAAAAAGGTTGGAAACCACTGCTCTAAGGCAAGAAGTTACCTGCGCGGAAATTTCAAAGGCTGCGCGGACCGATCAAATATTAATTGAACAACTGTCTTGTAGTGCGCGCCAACCCAGAATGAGTGCGCGAAGGCATCCCAACTCCTGCACGGCCGCGCACGCGCGCAACTTAGAGGGACCGTTGCTTGCGAGCATAGAAAAACGTTATCTGGCACAGCCTGGATTTGGTTTTTCCGTGTACAGAAACGCACTATGTAGACAGGCTCTTTACAACTATCAGAAATATCAGGATAATAGTTTTTAAGGTTTATCCACTTACATATTGGAATGTATGCATGGTGATGTAAAAAAAGGTTGGTCAGTGTGGTCAAGTAGTAAGAGGCAGTGGTGGGCTGCCAATACGGTAACAAGGGCTCGCTAAATCTTATATTCGTGATATTTTGGGGAAGGTGTGAACTTTTTTATCACTCATATATGCAACTGTCTGCAATAATTAGTAAAGCTATCGAATTTTATCATATACTCTTATATTTTGTAACAGTAAAATTGTAAGTCAGAAATTCCAAATGTACATGACTACATTTTTAATTTAAATATATTGCATATTTATAGATTATACAACGCAAAGACCTAAGAATATTGTATTTTTTTAAATTAACAAGGGGCTCGCCGGCCTCAGTACTATTTAACAAGGGGCTCGCGCGAGCCCCTGCGAGCCCCCTTCAGCCCACCCCTGGTAAGAGGTTTATCAAAGCTAACCAGCGCTGGGCTTCCAATACGTTGACAAGGGGATCGTTTAATAATTTCAGAGCTGTTTGTGGCGTTATAGGAAAGGGGTGGATTTTTTTATCACTATTATCCAATTATAAGCAATAATTATAAGCCATCGATTGTTACTATATATATATATATATAGCTTCCATTATGTAAAGAGTGTAAAGCACACACTTTAATATTAGATAGCTAACTTCAAAATTGTGGTTTTCACGTCAGTATCGACAAGTGTATATATATATACACTAAGGCGCTGTCTTATTATGGCAAACGCCATACTTGACAATCTGTAATAAACTTAAAATGGGTGGCCGTAAAAAAATAAACTGATATTATCGCACAATTGTATTTCGAGATCACAGTGAACTTTCCAGGAGCAAATCATACACAATGCACTCAAAACGGTGGATGTAAATTATTATTGTGATGAAGGTAGTTCAATTTTATATATCTAACATTATATCTTGGCTGCCGGCAGAAACTGGAACTAAAGAAATAATTTTAGGCTTGTATCTGTCAAACGCTAGCTGACGAGTGTGTTGAATGTTAATTGTAATTGTTATATTCATTTAATACCTGTCTTTTTTCGAATATCATAAAAATAGAAGGATGGCGCTCGGAGAAGATTAGTGGTTAGCTATTCTCTCACTACACATTGTTTTTAGAATATAATGGGTTGGGTATAATTTAAGACATTACAAACATCCATGTCTTCGATCAGAAATCATACATCGATTGAAAAATTATGTTAGTTCATGAATTTGTACCTATGATTCCCGTAACTAAAGCTTGTTGGTTTTTAAAAACTATTTGTCTTAAAACCTGGGTATCATTTGAGTTTGTGATATTTGAAAGCCGATTTTTTCAATTGGGTAACTCGGTTTCAAATACTTTAAGTCAGTGGTTTCCAACCTTTATGTTACTGCGCCTCCCTTTGAAGAAAAAAATATATTCGCGCCTCCCCATCCTTTATTTCATATAGTAATAAAGATACGTCTTGAAGAGTAAATACATATTTTGGATTATTCGCGCCTCCCTTTGCAATAGTCCACGCCTTCCAGGTTGAAAATCGCTGCTTTAAATCATCAATTTTTTGATATTAAATTTGAATCGTTCAAATTAACGGTGTCTTAATTATCAGATGTCTATATAATCTCTACTTATAACCGAAGCCACTTTCGTTGACAATTTAACCGCGTACCTAGTAGAGTATAGAGCAAGGGTGGGGAAACTTTTCATTTCTAAAGGCCACATTCATTTATCTGATTCAACATAAGGCTGCAGTAAAGAAAACGTTGACACCTCCTCCCAATAACCTAAATATTTTAAATTCACAATGAAAATTAGTCAAAACGCATTTTTTTTTATCGATCTGATCTAAAAAAAATGCACAAGTCAAAAAGCCACATCAGAGTAGCCAAGAGGCCGCAGGTTCCCCATCACTGGTATAAACTAAAAAAACGGTGAATAAAATACATTTAAAACTTGAACCCCCTTTTGAGCATCCTTCTTTGACCAAAATGACACCTGAACTTAACGAATAACGTTGATATTTCCGTCGAACAATCAGCTGTAAAAAATACGCCATGTATTTTTATGATCTCACATCATTGTAAAAAAAGATAACCAAAGAATCACTCGGCGCAATCTTTTTCGAATCATTTGGGATCAGATGTTATCGGCGTAGTTTTGATATAACGTTTTTTTTTTAAATTCACAAAAACAACTTGTAAACAAATCATTATTGAATTTATACCATCTTATTTGTTGTTTTCTTTCATCCCATTGATGATACATTTGCTACAATTAAAAAAGTAATCAGAAGCAGTGGGGGGCTACCAATATGTTGACAAAGCTCATCAGCGGTGGGCTGCCAATATCTTAACAAGGGGTTCGGTAAATGGTATTCATTTTTTTATTCATGTCCGCTCCCAGTGTCGAGCATGTGGTCTCATAATGAAGGTCTTAGGTGACTTAGTCGCTCAACCTCTCTCTTCCAAAGAGAGTAGTAGGGATATAATGATAAGGATAAGACAGGACTAGTGATAATACTACTAATAGTAGCGCCCAGTTGAATTGAAGGATCGGAAGAGTGGGAAGCAATCTTAAGACATCACAAACAGAAAGTAGAAAAATTGATCGAAAAATGCTGTTTCGTACTGGGACTCGATCCCGTGAGGTCCTACACGGAAGCCTACAACTCTGAATGAAAAAACGAAGGGACAACTAATTCTCAATCAATTTAAACCATCTACAGAAATTGCAGTTATGTGATGATTTGATCTAAGACGAATGATTTTATTATCTTAACAAGGGGCTCGCCGGCCGCGCTGAAATTTAACAAGGGGCTCGCACGAGCCTCTCTGAGCCTCCTCCAGCCCATCCCTGAAAGCTCTCACTTCATATATTTTTTAACACTTTTATATAATTATATGTAATGATAATTAAAACAATCACACATTACTCAATTTACTTATATTTTGTAACAACACCTTATTTTATAATACTTTTTTTAATACATGTCTGCTCCCAATGTGGAGCATACGGAATCCTAATGTTGGTATCTTAACATGAGTTTTTCTACGATAACTGTTTGTTACTCAGCAGTTCAACCTCTCTTTTCTAAAGAGAGTAGAAGAGATGGAAGGACAAGACTAGGACAGAACTGGGGGCGGACATGAATAAAGAAATCATTACAATAAAATATTTTACTTGTTTCCATTCTGAAAAATATTTGACACATTTGTTATAAGACATTACACATTATAATAAAACAAAGATTTGATATTTAAATATACTGAGTATTCTGTGTACGGAAGGTTCTGTGTTCGGAAGAATCGGCGTACAGAGTATTCTTGCACGGAGAATTCGTGTTCGGAAAAATCACCGAACCGTTGATAATATAATCATGTCAGATATTGTAGTGAGGTAATAGTTTTACCTAAATATATTTGTCTCTAATTAAAAAAGGCTCACAGTCACCACCCGCAACCCAGCCCTGTACCAGCTGGTGGCTAATTTAAAAAATAACAAACAAGATAATGTAACAGTAATTACTAATTGCAAAAGAAAAATCATCAATATCGGTTGAGATCCAAAGACAAAAAAAACTTCTGGGTTAATGACATGGACCCTGATGACTTTCACCTGCAAGTTTTTTTTGTTATCAAGAATCGCATTAATCATTTTTACAAAGAATACTTTTTTGCGACTTTTCCGTAACGGATAAAATGAGGAGTGGGTGATTAGTTACCGTTACATATCGTCGTACTAACCAGCGCACGTAGTATATTTACCGAAGAGTTTTTGCTGTAGATCAATGATGCACAACCTTTACCTTCTAGCGGGCCTCAATGAAAAAAATGATTTAAAGTACGCTCAATCCTTTGTTATACAGAACATGTACGTTTAATGTAAAACAGCCTTAAAACCGTGTAAAAAAAATTAAGTGAATTTAGATAAATGAGTATTGTAAATGAGAATAGGTTCCATTATATTATTTTGACCGTGTTATTTCGAAAATAAATAAGCCATGCAAAAAAGGATTATGAGTACTTGCTTATTAAAAATCGTTTCGTGCAATTCATAAGTTAATGCGTTCTTGGTTTTAGTTAATTTTTAACTGTTTTTTTTTTAATTTGACATAATATTTGTAAGCCTGTTTTTATAAACCGATTTATTCTCCTTCATTGAAGAAAAAGCTTGCTTAAATTTATTAAATATTTTTTTTACAAAATTATGTTTGAGAAAAATATTTAAGGGCCACAACAAAATTCTTAAAGGGCCGCGGTTTGTGCATCAATACTGTAGATTAAACAAAACAATACATAAGATATGCATTTATGTTTTGTGACAATTTTAACTACTTCCTTTTTTGCCGCTTACGATTTGAGTATCGTCTTCGCTGGCCCAAAATTCTGCGAAAATATTTTTTTATCCATGTCATTCTCAATGTGGACGTGGAGCATGTGGCCTCCTAATGGAGGTATCTCAACAGAACTTTTTGTTATTCAAATAGAGTAGTAGGGATAGAAGGATAAGGCTAGGTCAGGAGTCAGGACTAGTGGCTAACTAATTATTTATTGCTCTCGCTGTGTCTAATTATTGCACAGGATCGGAAGGGTGGGAAAGAATTTTTAGACATCACAAACACCTATGTCTAACATAAATCGATACAAAAAATGCTGTTCGTACTGGGAATCGAGCCCGTGAGATCTGACACAGAAGCCAACAACACTAACCGTTGCACCATAGGACAAACGATAAAACTCATCAATAATGTTGTCATTAATTTATAAGTTCACGCTATGAATAAAAACCTTACGATGGGGTGAGTCTAAAGATGCTTTTTAAAGCGACGAAGCACATATCACACGTAAAGGGAACAACAAAGTGATCAATTTTAATGTTATACAGTGGATCCTCGATTCTACGTTTTTCAAGGAACCGTAATAAATGAACGAATAATGTGGGAAACCGATAATGCGAGAAATTTTCAAATAATATTTTAAAAAATGTTTAATTTTCAAAAAACTTTTTTATTTATGTTACTAAATGCAATGTAAAACTATTTGAGCGAGAAAAAAAATATTCTACAAAAACGGTCAATCGGGATAATAATTGGGGCAGGACGATAATATTTGGATGACAGATCGAGGAAATCAGTAAATCAGGTAATGATAAACGTGGAATTATTAAATATTGTTATGACGGGGTCTTGGTCGAGTAAAAAATAAACGGTCCATGCAAAAAAACGAAGATAGTGAGAACGGTAGATCAGGGTTCCACTGAAAAAAACGCGAAACGAAATGCAAGGCAAAACTATTTATGAAAAATAAACGAAAACGGTCAATCGGAATAATATTCGTGACGGGACCAAAATATTTAAACAATAGATCGGGGAAAACGGTAAATCGGGGAACGATTAATGCGGGATTCTTTTACATTGTTCTTATGGATGTTTGGCCGGGACTATGAAAAATAAACGATCCATGCGGGAAAACGAACAATGCGAGAACGGTAGATTGGAGTTCCACTTGAATACGAAGCGGACACCGGTGTCCGGAACATATGCAAGCGAACATTGATGTCCAAGACATTTAAAAAATCAAATACTTGGTATTCTGATAGAATACAAGCAATATTTTGATGAATTTGTTTCGCGCTGTCTATACTGAGTCAATATAGGTTTTTAAAATATCGAATTCGAGTGTATATTCGGCAAAATTATTTTTATCAAAAACACGCAGTATCTCTGGGACATATTAATGATTTATTTGCGCGGTATTCAAACGGTTAGGAATGAAATGTAATGTAATAAAAATAACAATGTATCATTTTCGAAATTTCGATTGGAAATTTTTAGCAGGATATTGTGTTTCCAGCTTCAGTTGCTCTATCAGTGTTGCCCGTTTAAATAAATTGCTTCATTGTGAAATTTGCCCCCTTCTTCCATTTGGTTATATTACTTATTTTATACTGTACGTCCAGCGTTACCACACACAGAGTTGGTGCTTACTACCTGTGTCATGTTCGTCTTGGTTTCAAAACTGTGATATTTTAATAATTTTTGATAGATTTGTTAAGATTATAAAATTAATTTGATAACTATTGTTATTTCACTTTTTGCCCTACAACTTATTTTAGAAGCATCATTATAGACTATCGCAACGTTTACTCTTAACTCTCGCGGCTCGGAGACTAGAAAAATACTTCTCTGCCAATGGGGGTCGTTTAGGGACCCCAGTGGCTTCCTCATTATTGGCCTTATTATTATGAATTTCAAAAAAAAAAATACCCAAAGGGCTTTAAAATATCTCCCTGCATCATTCCTCATACATTTTTTTTATAAAAATCCGTGTTTTTTTAATAAACAATCATATTTTAAGTTGCGCGTAAAAAAGACGTCATTCCAGTACAAATATGTATTTGAAACTGACGCGTTCAGCCTAGTTATCTTACGAACGATCGCTGATAAGCGGGCGCTTGTATCGTTATCGCATCGCGTTATCGCGTATTTATATAAACTACGAAAGGTCCAAAAAACTATGATATAAGAATACCTTAATTATAAACATTGTATCACCCATATAAAAATAGATATTTAAGAAAATGTGGGTATTGGGGCCGCATTTCTTGAGCTTAGAACCGGAAAAGATAAACTAAAAATTTATTAAAATCTTATGTTATAAATTACAAGATAAAAGTCGACGTTTGTTCTTTACTACTGGAACCAGGGGGGGATAGGATACAAAAATTGATTTATTAAAAAAGAATTACTTTTATTATGTGTGGCATAACCAAACGGAAATAAAATCAACAATGGTGCTTCTATTATCTTATTTAAAATGCTAATTACTAATATTTCGTTTCTATTAATGACTTTATTAATTTAAAAAAAACTCCAAGCTAGTCATTTTTAACCCTTTACTATTTGCTTTACGCGTCCAATAGAAAAGGTTAAACAAATGACACAACCATAATAACGCATTTGACATATTTGTTACAGATTGAATCAGGGACATCCCGAGGGCATAGGCGAGTAGGCAGTTGCTTAGGAGCGGCAAGTACCAGGGAGCGGTAAAGGATCACAGATTTTTAAAATAGCTAAATATTACCCGAATTTGGCTTAGAACATATGTAATGCCCAGTGCCGGCGTTAGGTTATTTGGCGCCCCAGGCAATGGTTGTTGGCGCACCCCCTTTTTAACAAATCGTCCCATTTTTTTCGAAATAATGAGAAAAAACAATTCAGGATCATTATAAATATGTTTTTTTCTATAAATTCATGTCCAATCCCAATGCAAAGCATATAGCTTTCTAATGGAGGTATTTCAACTGAAGTTTTTCTACATGAACTGTTTGTTACTCAGTCGCTCAACCTCTCTTTTTCGAATCATATATAATACAGTACATAATTGCAACTAACATATACAAACATCAGAATTAAATATTATGTACAACTATTTATTATTATTATAGTATATAAAAATAAATTTAATACTCTAATACCTTAATAGCTTGCGCCCTAGGCGGTTGCCTAGTTTGCCTGTATGGTGGCGCTGGCCCTGGTAATGCCTCAATGTCTTTGATAAAAAAATACCAAACCAAGAATAAAAACTTTTATAATGCAAGTGCATTTTAAATTAACATTATTTTTTATGATGCGTAGTGAAGGTAATAGTTATTTTTTTACAATTATTGAACAATAATATGAACTTTCGGATCATATTTATTCGTGAGAATCTTTATCAATATACATATATTATAAATCATCTAAAAGCAAAATGGAATAAGAAACAAAACATTTGTTTGCGTACGTAGGTGAGTAAAGGATTTGGAATTCTATATTTGTATATGTATTCTTAGAATAATAGGTAATAATGAAAACAAACTGAGCGCTATTTTAAGACTCTGCTTAGGGGCGGCAAATAGCCTAGAAACGTCACTGGATTGAATTAGTAAACTGAAATTAATAAAAACTTATAGAATAAAAGAAAACGGGACAGAATAACATTATGAACAATATATTAAATTACTAGAAAGAATCGTTTTTGATATTCTTATCTAGATGTTCATTGCTTGGCCGGGCATTGCTTGAAACTGACGTCGCAAATAAATAACTGACGCCCAGAATAACTAACAATTAGCCTATAATGCTTCAATTAAATATCAATTTAAAAAACACCTTCCAATGTGGATGTATATGGACTCCTAATGGAGTTTATCTCAACAGATGTGTTTCTACGAGAACTGCTTGTTACTCAGTTGCTCAACCTCTCTTTTACTAAAGAGAGTAGAAAGAGAGTGATAGAGCTAGGACAGGACTAGTGGTTAACTAATCGCTCTCAATACGCCCCGTTCATAGGATAGGATGGGTGGAAGGGGGGAATTCAAGACATCACATACATCCATGCCTTCGCACTGAAATTCATAAATCGATTGAAAAATCATTTTATAAAACTGTCCGATTCGAACCCGGGACATCCGTAACCGAAGCCAATGACGTTGACCACTTGACCACACAGGCGGCTAAATAAATAAATAACTGACAATTTTCTTATAATGCTTAAATTAAATATCAATTTCAAAAACATATTTTTGGAGATACGTGTGATTCCTACAGTTTTTATTAAATTAATATTGAAGCCATAATTTCATATAAATAAATAATCGATCCCCAAACTTTGTGCCTCATAGTTTGACACGCGCTGTAGTAAATGAAAGTTGTGATTGATGGACAATATTGTGGAGCGAGTAGTACTCACTATCTCAACCCGCCGCTTCAATTTGCAAGTTACATTGGATTGACGCTGATACTTACTTATTTCACCAGTACCCGTGGATAATAATATATATTTTTAAATAACAAAATTCTAAGTTAAGTAAATATTGTTAAAAAATATATTACGAACTTTGGTTGTTTGCAATTCGTTTTAACACACACGTATCAGATCAATGACGTTCCTAGGCTATGGGCCGCCCTTAGGCAGAATTTGTAATAGCGCTCTTACTATTCAAAACATATTTTTTAAATTACCTTATCTGCCGCCTATAGTGCTGAGATCGGTAAATGTCACATTAAAAAAAAAATTGCGATAAATTGAACTACTGTTTACCCATCGGTCATAATATTATTACCATTGAAGATGTTTTTGTCAGCATTTTTTTTTTATCAAAAACATTGAGACATCGAGGAAATTCGTGTGTGTCAAAACTATTGTCATTTAAAAAAAACTGTGATCATTTGCCGCTCTCTTGGACTTACCGCCTCTAGGCAAATGCCTACTCGCCTATACCCACGGAACGTCTCTGGATCAGATACAAATCTATAGTTTGGGATGCTAAAAAACCAATATTTTATATATATTAAGACAGTCTTTACAGTTTAGATGTGAAGGCGTTACTATAGCGACCGTAAAACAAATATTATTATTATAAGGTTTTCCGTTGATAATGGCAACGTAAAAATATTTCGTATAATTTATCTGTACTCTTCATAACAATGTCTAATTTATTGCTAAAATCAAATCTCAAAAGTGTCTAAATAAGAGCGTTGTTTTTAACAAATTTAAGTAATTTTTCGATAAGGAAAATATCTGACCTGTAAAAAGAATATTTTTGTATTTCAACATTTTAAATCTTAAACTAGTTAGTGATGTATTTTGTCCTCAAACTAATATCAACTGACATCATAAATCTTATCGACTACATCTCGTGTGATCAGGTGCCTTACTTAATTTTAGCTGTAATCACTAAGTATTTTTTTTTCTACTGGCTGGTCATGAAATAACGTAAGTTGTAATATTTTTATTCCGAAAATGTCGGTGTTCATATGATAGTGTATCGACTGGAAGGACGGTAGGAAGTTTGCATCATATCGTAAACCATATTCACGATATACGTATTTCATGACTTTCCACGGAAATAGAGTCCGTGGCGACACGGCAAATACCAACGGAAAATTTGACAGCAGTAGACAGGAAATTTGAGGGGGAAAATTGCAGTTGTTGTTGATCTATGGTTATGTTTTTAAAACAAATATTTTTTTAGATGTATTTCACTTATTTTTTGTCAGAAATTTATCAATTTATTTGATGTTGTTGGCCGTGTTTAATCCCCAGAGACGAGAGCTTTTTTTCGATAAAAAAATATTTTTTTAAGCCATATTGAAGTTACGGATAACTTTTATTCCTAACAAAAATTAAAAAAAAAAAAACGCAAAGTCGTTGTATAAAAACTCCGCATGACTATATGGTCATATCCATTCTTTTATCATCGTGTAATATTGTGTACGGACAGAAGTAAGGACAAAAGTGACCGTATGGGCATGAAAAAATTCGGGGTTGAAATATAGCTAAACGTGATTTTTTTTAAATATTTACAATTTGACTCTTTAGATCAACATAATTTCAATACAAATATTTGTATATATATATATTAGCAAAAGAACTGTAAATAATTTTAAGTTTTGATAAAAAAATACTAACAATTTCAAAAATTCCATTAAAAAAAACGGAAATTCAAAAAATCGTATGTGTTTTTGGTGGCCGTTTCTGTCCCCACGGCTGATGACTAACTGAAGTCTGTGCCCTTCTTAACCAAATATGAGTGAAAACAACGATATGCAGGTAGAAGAATACGCAGCATTACAACTAGTCATTAATTTGTCTTCTCAAAACTATAAAATAGTGAATAGAAGTTGTGGAAGGCATTGAAAATCCCTGGATGGGTGAAAATCGGAGAACTTGAGGGAGGAAATATGTCGTAAGGTGATTATATTTCGTATCGCCCAAATGGATGACTCACCAAAAGGCGAGCTTCAATTCATTGCGATAGCATTGTAAAATTATGAATTCATATTTGAATTTGTTGTTAGGGATATATTTAAAATGGAACCAAAATAAATGGTCAGAGTTTAAATCAACTTTTGGTCGGAATTCAAAAAAACTTTCGGTCTAAACAAAATTCAATTTTTGGTCAGAATAAAAATATTATACGGTCAGATTTTATAATCATTTTGGTCAGGTTAGGTTTGGTTTTTGTTAAATTTCTTTGAAATTATAGAAATTCTGTCCATTAATTATTTATTCTGCCCTATGTACACTGACCGATATATCATGGCCATTTAATATAAATTCGGACCAATGATATATAAATTCAAACCAATTTGATAAAAACTACGACCGAAACTGTATTAAAATTCAGACCATTAAATTTGTTCCCTACTTTGTAATTACTACATAACCTAACCTAACCAAAATGGTATAAAAATCTGACCGTATAATATTTTCATTCAGATCAAAAATTTGATTTTATTCAGACCAAAAGTTGATTTAAATTCAGTCCATTAAATTTGTTCCCTACATTGTAACTGCTACATAACCTAACCTTACCAAAATGGTATAAAAATCTGACCGTATAATATTTTTATTCTGACTGAAAATTTAATTTTATTTAGACCAAAAAATTATTTAAATTCACACCATTTAATTTGTTCCCTTTATAAATAAACGATTTTATCTAATAATAATACTGTTTTTTTATTCCTATTATAGATGTCAGTGCTGTGTGAGTTTTAATGTATATATTCCTCTTGACAAAAATAAAATAGCTTAATAAGTAAATTTTAGTTACAATCGATAGTCAGATGAGAAGATGCTACGATCGAACCGCGACGCCAATCAAAATGTTCTCCCGGGCGTCGAGTGCTACGCTCGCACCTCACTCCGTTTCTTCAGAGCGCTCTTCGGGTCACTTCACGCCACTTCAATACACTTCATTTCATTTTGAGAGCTCTGCCATTGGCGTGCATATGCGATGAGATAATTCTATTAATTTCACAACAAATCTTTGAGGATAACATTGGTTTTTATGAATTAATATTTAAAAATACGAATATATTTAGTTGTGAAAATCTGATTCGGCAGTAAAGTATTTATTTTTTCCATATCCACTCCCTAGTCGGAGCATATAGCCACCACATGGCTTATTAACAAATTGTCCAATTTTTTTCGAAATTATGAAAATAAATCGAAATCATGAGATATATACATATATTTGTTTTATATATCCATGTCCGCTCCCAATGTGAAGCATATGGCATCCTAATGGAGGTATCTCAACAGAAGTTTTTCTACTAGAACTGTTTTTTTATTCAGTCACTCAACCTCTCTTTTTAGAATCATATAGAATACGATACATAATTACAACGAACAAATACAAACATCACAATAAAATAGGATGTAATTTACTATTAATATTTGAGTAAATATATACTTTTTAATATGTACTCCATTTATGCGCCCCTCAGTGGTTTGCGCCCTAGGCGGTTGCCTATTTCGCCTGTATGGTAGCGCCGGCCCTGGGTGTAAGTATAAAATGAATAAATAGTTTTATAACATCGGACGCATTGGATGTTAGTTAACCTATGATAACATTTGTGAATAGATTTGTCACAGCGTTAAAAAATAATTGTTAATTCAATTGACATTTATTTGGTGTAATTACATCATAATATTATAAAAAAAAATAAAGTATTTACTTTTACTAATTTAATGTGAATTTGTAGATACCTATTGTAGCTTCACGCCATCGAAGAACGTTGCTTATTAAACTTAATTTAGTTTAAACATAGGTACATTATTTTTATGCCGGCGTCATTATCATGAACGCCAATGCTTTCGATAGTGCCACTGCATTTCATAGTCAGGGGGGAAGAACAAATGAAAAGTCAAAAACATTTTCGTTACAATTAAAAATGTTATATTTGAGGGGGACACCTTCAGTGGTAAATGAAGGATGACGTTTTTTTTTAATTATTTTAATTATTTCAATAAATCTGAAGGAATGTAACGTTAGTATACAAAAATTATGTGTATTGAATATTTAAAACAGGTAAAAAATTGAAGACATACTATAGAGCAGTGATGCTTACGTTAAGTGAAGTTTAAGTTTGAATTTTCCAACAATTTCTGTCATATTTTCTCGTCAAATTTTATAAAAAAGTTCATTAGTACAATTGCTAAAAATAAATCACTATACCTAACCTATGTATTACTTAATTCATTGGTATACTGCCAGACAGCGGTGGGCCACAAATACGATAAGAAGGGGCTCGCTTAATCTCAAAGCAATTCTCGGTGTTCGGGAAACAGTGATTTTTTTTATTCCTCCTATGTAATTATATGCAATATTTAAATAAGCAATCGATTGTTACTTAATACACTTATAATATGTAACAATATGCAATTTATCGTAAACTTATCAATGTCATTCATACAAATGTACTATTATTGTGTATACTGAAGTTGTCGTAGATGATATAGAAGTCAGAAATTGCAGATATATACTTATTTGATCCGATAATATTGTTTTCTCTTAAATTAACCAGAGGCTCGCCGGCCTTAGTGAAATTTAACAAGGGACTCACGAGAGCCCCTTCGTGACCCCTGCTGACAGAAAACGTTGTCAAAAATAAAGTGTTTTGAGTTTTGAATGCAAATAAATAGATTTGGACATTGTATATCGTCTAAAAAACAAGTTCACCCATATAAAAAAACGACATTTAAAAAAATAAAAATAACTAATTCAATTTTGTTGCCAGTTATTACTACCAGAAACCTATGAACAACTGTTTCTATGCTATGAACAGCTATGAACATTGTTTAGCTGTATAGATTTCGTATTTCTGCAGCTACCCAAAAACTATAAGACGATTAATTGTTTTTGAGCTATAAACGTTTTGGTCTATTTTTGTTTATTTATTTGTCTTATTGTCAGTGACGGATTACGTACTTGGGAGGCCCATGCACAATAAACACAGTTAATGATTTTGAAGGCCGCGTATTGTTCATCGCTGTACTATATCAGATTGTCTTAGTGATATTTTAAAGATTGTTGCAGAAAAAGGTAGCATTGTTTTCGCTCTGACTCCATGTTTCGAACGATATACTACAGCCGTCAAAATACAATATATGTCATGAGTTTTTTTTTAAATTTAATAAAACAAAGTGCTCACAGGCCTTGGTCAAATTTTCGTGGTTTGAAAGTTTCCTCTAGCCTACCATTTGATGTTGTATGAATAAGCGAATTGTTCATTCAACGACTTATTTAAAGGATCAGGATTGAGGATAAAATATCTCATTAATACTTGTATTTCTATACAAATCTATAAATCAGTTGAAAATTCAATTTATAAACAAGTTCATTGCCGGATTCGATCACATCGACTGTGGAAAGGAAAATTTACGGAACCCACACATGTCAAATTTTACAGGAGGCGCAAAAAACGTGTTTTGATGATTTTGGGCCATATGCAAATTATGAATTATACACAACCTTGAAGTGCACGGAGACTTCTAAACTGGTGTTTAATTGACATAATCTAATATTAATTAAAGAAGTTGTCAAGGAAAAACCTTTATTTCAGTATTTTTTCAAGGTCATCTTTTTCAAATTTAAAAGTTAAATTTTGATACTAATTCGTCATTTGCAGCTTGCATCTTTTTGATAGAACGTGTATCAAGTATGATACATTGTGATTATCGAAAAAAACCTGTTTTGAAAAAACTGTGGATTACGTCCTTTTTCCATTCCACAGTCGACATGACCCCGCAACTATGTAGGGCAAATAGTTAAGAGCTGTGACTGTGTTCTTTAATATGGCACTGTGGGTAGCTCCACTTCAGATGGTATACAACTCTACTCAAAACGTGTATTATATTAAATTGCGTACAAAAAATGTTGAAAATTGTTTGGTTGTGTAATTGGAGACGATGTAGAGAAGGCGTCGTGAGCTCGTCTAGACAATTGTGATCCGCAAATGAGTGAGGAGTTGTTGTGATAGCCATTTTAATTCGTTGCCTCGACTCGAACCAGAGTGCCCTCTTATACACCATGACGCGGCGAATTTTAAGCACCGCTGGTCACTCACTCATAGGCGTTTCGTGAATCAGGTTATATATATATGAAAACATATCGAATACCAAAAATATTTCAATCGTTAGCAATATTTTTCCGTTTAAAAACATTTTTAAGCAAATATATCTCACTTCTTTTTTTTTATCAAAGCTAAGCTTTTTTATTATTAACAAAACTTTTTTGAACCGTGGTAGAAACTGTTTTGATACAATTATAAAAGTTTTGACAAAATTAACAATTGTAATATGGTGTTTGATTATTACATTTATTTATTATTATCGGTGGATTCAGCATTACCATTGTGAAGGATATTTTTCAATATAAAATCAAATATGATCATATTATTACACCGTTTGAATTTAAATTAATAATATCATTAATAATAATGAACTATTACTAATATTTTAACTAAGATAGACGACGCATCATTGTTGATTCTATTTGCATTGAGATTAACATTTATTTAGAAGTAATATGTTTATAGTAAGTAAATATGTTTATATTTTGGGATGACCACGACTTCAAAATATTCTACGTTCTTTCCTTCTTTTTAATACACATACATATGAAAATACTTTAAAAATAATAATACGATTAAATATGCAATTTTTATATTTTACCTGTCGACGCCACTGCTCAGAATAATCGTGTCCGTTGTCTTATAACTAATAGGCAAAAATAGAGGTAAAGCTTAACCATATTTCTCAATCTTTTGTTCTACATACGATGGTTTTTATGCGACTTTTTTTGGACCAAAACTAGATGATCAAAAGTTATTTCAATATTCTTATTTGATAATGAACATTTAGTTATACTGTGAAAAATCGATAATCCGAATTAATTGGCAATGAAGGTACTAAAAATATTTCTACATCTGGATGAACGGTAAAGAAAAAAAATGACAATGTTGTTTCGTCTTTCCAACGGGAGTTTTTTTTTGATGATCACATTTGAAGACTATAGCAGACTCCATCGATCCCTAAAATTGATTATTTACTATAACAAAGTAAGTAAACTTCAATTATATTTATCGAATGAGAGAACTAATCTTTTTTCTATACAAGTTGTTCTCGATTTTTTTTCTGATTTTTCTGATACTGTTGATATATTTTTTTTTTACCATGTCCGCTCCCAATGTGGATCATATGGACTCCTCATGAAATTTATCTCAACAGAAATGTTTCTACGAGAACTGCTTGTTACTCAGTTGCTCAACATCTCTTTTTCCAAAGAGAGTAGGAATATAAGGAAAGGGCTAGGACAGGACTAGTGGTTGGCTAATCGCTCTCGATACGCCCCGTTCATAGGATAGGATGGGTGGGTGGGGGGAATTTAAGACATCACACACATCCATGTCTTCGAACAGAAATTCATAAATCGGTTGAAAAATCAATTTATAAAACTGTCCGTACTGGAATTCGAACCCGTGACCTCCGTAGCCGAGGCCAAATCAATTCAATCCATATCAATCTGTTGATATATTATACTAAAGAAAATAAAATAAGCATAATAATTCTGATATAGTATTTATGTAAAAAAAGTTATCAAGAATTATTTGGCACCGAAACGTAATATTTTAAAAACGCTGCTTTCTGTTCTCCATATATTTTCTTCCTGTATGAAAAATAGTTTTTTTTTTAAATATAATATAAATTTAATCATTAAATATCTGTTTAAAAAAGTGTATTAAATATTATGCAACGATTTAATTCAAAGAGAATAAATAACGTTTCATTTACCGCGTAATTAACAATGTATAAATAAAAAAAATCCAGTACTAATTTTAATATTAAAAATTGACGAATTTTGTGTATATATATTAACGATATTAATGTTGAGCAACGCTGTACTAATGGTAAAAACCAAACAGAAGCCAACATTTGAAAGCATTTTTTACAAAAGATATTGTAATGATCCGACAGTTTGCCGATTTTTTCACTAATGAACGCAGTTTTTTATTACTTAGGCGTCTAATGGGTAGGTCATTGAATTATTGTTATTGTAATAATATATCCGATGAATGATTATTCTATTGAAAGGCTCTTCTAAGTATTGGCATGTTTGATAATAATATTATAACGTGATACTTATATATATTCTTAAGCGGCAATAGTGAAACGTCATGGTTGAATGAAAAACTTTGTTTTATAATCATTTCTACGGATGTATATTTTTGAAGCCATGTCCGCTTTCGATTTGGCGGATTTATACTTCATACGTTGTACTTACGAAAGCTTCTAGTACAGTGTTTCCCAAATTTATTTATGCCATGCAGCGGTGGGCTGCCAAAATATTAACAAAGAGCTAACATAATGTCAAATATATTTTATGTGATCTGGGGAAGGGGTGATTTTTTTATTACTCTTATACTATACGTCATAATATTACCAAAACAGTATCATTGAATAACAATATGCAATGTAACGTAAGACGAAAATTAATTTCAATAGATAAAAAATCTATTAACCTACATTATATTGGAAGAGTTTAAAGTAAGAGAGAGACAAATTTTCTATTTTCACTCTAATTTCGTGTTCCAAGCGATATACTAAAACCTTCACAGATTAACATATATGTACTGCATTCCTAAATATAATTATAATGCATAAAAAATAAATTATATTACTCATATATCTGAGAATATTGTTTTTCTTACATTAACAAGGGGCTCGCCGGCCTGCGTCAAATTTAACAAGGGCCTCGCGCGAGCCCTCTCCAGCCCACCCCTGATGCTATGCCCTATTTCGATGCTTCGAAAATTTTCATGCCTTCTTTATAAAAAAAATGACAAACTGTCTTAAGATTAAGGTAAATAAAAAAGCAATGCTTTTAGAAATACACTAAAAAATTGCGGACAACAGAAGAATATATTCTCGGTCGGATGTGACCCGCAAGCCACTGTTTGCCCATGCCTGGTCTAGAAACAATGTGATATGTTTGGTCAAACCATACAAGCTTTTTTTATTTCAGTTTTTACCTTAAGCTGCGTATATACTAATGTATGTAGTTGAAATTTTGTGTGCCATGAGAAAAAGTTCGAAAACATGTAATTTAAAAAATATTTTTTATATGGTATAATAGATAATATGTATCACAAAAAAAGTTTAAAATCAGTTATTTAAAGATTTAGTCATGGTAAGGTTAGATAAAATGACAACTATATTTGTATCAAACACATGTATTGCCTGGTGATAAAATGTGATAGTAATCATTTGTAGGCTATAAAGTGTGTATGCGACCAATTGACGCGGCGGTAAACTGCTAGCGACTATTTAATGGCGGTAAGTTGCGGGTGGTAAATTTTCCGAGCCACATTTTATATAAAGTTTGCTTTACTTTACTTGACTTATGGTTCGTTTCCAGTAGTTATTCATAAACACAATACACCTGCATGTGTCACTTATCAATCTTCATATACCATCGTAAAATATGATATATTTTGTATTGAAACAAAGTATATTTATTATTCGTAGCTAAACACAATGACAACAAAGAATGGTCACATGGTCGCCATGCCGTTTAAAATAAATGACTTTGTGTTTTTCTCGTCTGCAGTATAATAACTAGGGATTCTGTTTCGAGACGTCCCGGGACTTGTCGGGTTTTTTTGCTGTCTTAAGTCCCGGGACTTTTTGGAAAATGTCCCGGGAATTCTGACTGTGATTTATAATGTGCTAATAGCATGTACATTTTAATTTAAAAAAAAAACAATTCTTGTGGTTAAGAAACTTCCAGAAGGACTGGTGTGTATTGAATGAAAGCAGATATAAGAAAGGATCCCCAAGAAAAACGTACATGATATGGTCGGGACGCAACACTTACCCGGGGTTTTAACACAATTAAGTAGGCATATATAAAAGGGATCTGATAGAAAAACAGATGCTTGGAATTTATAATTTCGTAGAAGTTCCAAATACCATGTGTTTATATAGTGTAATAATAAAAGAAAATTACAAAATATTTAAACTAAATGTTCATATCTGATGTTTTTTTATGTACAAATGTTTTTTCACTATTTCACAAAGGTACCTTGCGCTTAAGGATTATCCCATAAGCGCAAGAGGCGCACGCTTGGGGTTTCCAAATCTTGGGGACCTCAAAGATAGCATATATTATATAAAACCTAACATTTTAATTTCAGTTTTCAATATTCATTATTATTCTACGAAGAGGTTTGCAGCATTTTTATGTTATTCGAAAAGCAGGGCCTCCAAAATTTACTGCGCCTAGGGCCTCCAAAGTGCTTAATCCGCCACTGAGAATAACAAATTTATTAAATTATATATTAAGGAATTAATATTTTAATACTTACAAGTATGCCGATTGAAAAAATTTAGGATCTACAGTGACATCATATTATCAGGTTTGGTATTTTAATAGAGCAAAATTAATTAAAATTTCCTTCGCAGCGTTTTCGAAAATGAACCTATTAGTGTGTGAGCAAGTCAGGGGCGGAGCGGGGAACAGGTGAGGTAACCACAAGTCTCAAGTGGGTTTATTTATTTTTTTCACCTCCGTATTGTTAGTGAGGAGTGTTTAATGACGGATCATTAGTGAGTGAGAGATTACTGCTAGTCTCTTCTTCTTCTTGCGACATAACGATATACCAATGGAGAGGTTCAAGTCATTACTGCTAAAAAATAAATCGTATAAATGTTGTAAAAAAAATATGGTTATTTAAAATAATTTAAAACTTAACTGTTTTTATTTACTCACTTGTTCAATGTACACAAATAACGCTGTTACTCTGTAAATAAGGTGTGAAGCCGTGGAAGATGGTGGTGGGTAAAAGTTTTAGTACCATATTTTTTTTTATATCTTTTCCGGTTCTAAGCTCAAGAAATGCGACCCCAATACCCACATTTTCTTAAACATCTATTTTAATATGGGTGATACAATGTTTATAATTAATGTATTCTTACATAATAGTTTTTGGACCTTTTCTAGTTTATATAAATACGCGATAACGCGATAACGCGATAACGAGATAAGCGCCCGCGATAAGCGATCGTTCGTAAGATAGTTTGTTGTAATTTCATATGTGTGCTGGGATGACGTATTTTTTACGCGCAACTTAAAATATGATTATTTATTAAAAAAACACGGATTTTTATTTAAAAAAATGTATGAGGAATGATGCAGAGAGATATTTTAAAGCCCTTAGACTATTTTTTTTTTGAAATTCATAAGAATAAGGCCAATAATGAGGAAACCACTGGGGTCCCTAAACGACCCCCATCGGCAGAGAAGTATTTTTCTAGTCTCCGAGCCGCGAGAGATATCCATTCTAATTATTACATAAACTTATACATACACCACTGATTGACAATTCGTCATACGGGAGTAATCTGTGGTGAAGAAAACGTTAAACGTATTTAAAGTTTTTTTCCATCAACCGGAGTGTCTCAGGAGCAAAAATCCAAATTACTTTAGTAAGGAGACAATTAGTTGATCTGTGGCATCTAAAGATGTGGATTTTGTTGACCTGCTTTGATTTCATATTGAATAACCCTTTGCAAGAATTGAAAAGGAGTCATCCACTTAGGCCTCCGTCACGATGGATGACGAGTATGGAGAAAAGTTTTCAACCAGCGTCTTCTCGTTACCCGTGTGGCTCTTTAGTGTGTACTGTGTAATATACAATATTAAAATATTAACAGAGGCGTACTAAGGAATACTCGTTTAAGAAAAAATATTTTGGACCAAGGATATTGAAATAATCTTTAACATTGAATATGTACAATTTTTGTTTAATAATTACAAATATTAATAAAAATGATTTCTCATTTATCATTTATTACTATTTATGTATAACTTTTAATATGTATACAGTCAATTAAATATTGATGTTGTAATTATTCACCGAACGGGTTTTACTCATCACTCTACATTTATTAACAAAATATGGAGTTAGTAGAATTAGAGGTGCTTATTTTTGAAATAATATACAAATAATATTTTTTTGACATTTAACCAACATGTGTCTTACTTAAATTTCAGTTCAGTTTTTGGCTATTAATTAAGTTTTACTAGTTGTAAGCCCGTTGCCTTCAACGATTTTTTCTGCATCATCAAAAATTTGACATTTACTGGCATGAAAAATCAAATGCAAACTTATTTATTGAATAAACCAGTAGGTCAAAACTTAATTAATTCTCTAAATGGATTTTTAACGAATAAACCCAGTGGAAAATCGTGAATTCTGGGCGCGTAAAAACAGTGTTTCACTGAATTGTAAATAATCAAAATTTACATCTAAACCAAGTTTAATAAAAAGAAAAATTACTGCTCAAAGGGTTAAAAAAGAATTCGACCCATGGTCAAAAAAATAATGTTATATTTGTATTTGTAGTTGAAGTATAAATCAAAAAATAATGTGACAATAAACCTTTGAGACAACAGGGGTGTCGAGTCCTAAAATGTTGGAAAACCATGTCACGAAAGTAACATAAACCATAAAGAAAGAATTGGTGTCGACACTAAAAATGAAATCATGTCACATATAAGATGACAAAAATCATCAAGATAGTGAGAACTGTTGACACTCAAAATGTTGAGAAACCGTGTCACATATAAGATGACAAAAATCGTCAAGATGGAGAGAGGTGTCATCACTTAAAATGTTGAGAAACCGTGTCACATATAGGACGACAAAAATCATCAAGACAGTGAGAGCTGTTGCTAAAACTCAAAATGTTGAGAAACCGAGTCATATATTTGTTTATGCTTTATTGTTTAAAAAAATTAAAGTACAGTACATGACATTACAGCTGACGCCATTTCGCCATGTACTTGACAAATATAATGAGACAAAATATAAAATAAAACTACATAATACATCAAAACCAACATACAAAATCAAGAAATAAAATAGTAAAAATTTAACAAACAGTTTACAAATACTGTCACTAAAAATGTCCAGTTTTATAGGACAGAGCTTCTCAAACTATGTTCCGCGGAACCAGAGTAGGTGTTCCGAAAAAAAAATCGAATGGTCTTATACGCTGCAACAGTTTTAAAAAAGTCTTAAAAATTCAGATAAGTGTTCCGTTATATTTTCCGGCCTTGCGAAGTTTTCCATTCCAGAAAATGTTCGGGAAACCCTGCTCTAGGCAATGAATTGATCAGTCGAACGGCCCTTGGAACTGGCGACTCATACGTCCTACGCGAGGAAAACTTTTTTAGAAACAAAAGTTTTTGTCATAGTTTCGCCCACGTAAGAATAAATTGGGAGCGTGTAAGTTAATAGTCATGAGAATTTCAGAATTATTAACTCGGCTCCGAAGAAGAAGAGAAAAATGCTTTAAGCTTGAAAAAGATCTTCGAGCTTCAAAAGAGTATATAGTACAACAAAAATCACTAAGACAGTGAGGGGGTGCTGTCCCTAAAAATGTTGGAGCTCTATCATCATAGCTTGAAATAGTCCGTGTCTTTGATTATTTGAAAATTTTTGGAAACGATGCAGACTTACAAATTGAGTTTTCTCAATATTATGATTTATGGATATACAATATTTTGGGAGCCGGTAAATTGCTCGAATTACAAATTATTCGAATTGCTTGGTTATTTAAACAATTTTTCACGACTTTTTCTACGAATTTCATTTTTATCTTGTGCGACACTTGTTTAGAGAGTGAAATATAAAAATAATTTTCGTAAGTATTTATTTTAACCGTGTTCGCTCCAAATGCGGAACATATGATCTTTTAATGGAGTTTATCTCAATAGAAGTGTTTCTACGAGAACTGCTTATTAATTAGTTACATAAACTGTTCTATATATTTCCAGAACACATAGAAGACTAGGGCTAAGACAGAACAAACGGAAACAAATTGATTATCTTGTTATTCGAGCAATTTCCATTCGAGCAATTTACCGGGAACCCAATATTTTTGCCAGGAAAAATTGCATTTTTTAACGACTGACATATCGCAAAAAAGGCTATTAATATAAAGATTCTCTATGCCTATAATATTATAAAAAAACGCCCAATAATAATTACTCTATAGATTCGACTCTGTTTGTATATAATATGATATACATACATGTGAATGCGAAATGTGACGTACCGTTTTAAGTGATATACGATCGTGACTGTTTTTCAACACCGTTAAAAAAAGCAATACAGATACGCAAGCAGCGTACAATACAATGTGTTTTCAATAGGAAGAATTTGATCATTAAAAGTATCAATTGAAACGAGATTATTTGAGATAATATTGCTTGTAACTAGGGCTTCCAATTAACCGGACTTAAACACTAACCGGTTTTCGTTTTTTTCTGAGAAATAAACCGGGTAACCGGTTTAACCGAAATATCATATATTTTGATTAGGTAGGTATGCAAAAAAAATCTTAGAATTTTTCAATATTTGGCATAACAGCTAATACTCCAATTTCAAACAAAAAGAACGATATCTATCTTAATGTGACTCTAGTTACCAACCTGCTTGCTATGGCAAAGTACCAATTACTATAACATGTGAAAAAATATTTTATGATAAAAAAAATATACGTCAAATAAAAAAATAGAGCTTGACGAATGATGTTTAAATGCATTCAATTTAAAAAAATATATTAACTGGATAAAACAAGAAATCCAACGTTTAGACAAAAATAGAGTACAATACCAAAATATTCACTTGTGCTAATAAATAATTACGAAAAAATGTCAAATTATTTAAAAGAGTCATTTCTGTTCACAACGTGGACAACTTTGAGACAGAAGAAGATTATTGTACATGTTTGTTGTATTTTGAGAATTGTTTCCTATATAACGCTGTAAATTCATTATAAAACATTTTTCTTTTTGTAAAAAACAATGAAAAATAAGTAAAGAGTACTTTTGATATAACCCGGTTAACCGAGTGAAATAAACCGGTTTTCGGGTTTTTTCAAAACACGCGATAAACCGGTTTGGAAGCCCTACTCGTAACAGAGTCCTAAAACACAATGTAGATAGGAAACATTAGTTATATGGTACATTATCTAATATCCAGATCATAAACTGTCTTGTACCGAATACTTGCGTTACAATGATTGCGTAATTCGCAACACTAAATTCGTTCATTCCAAAATTGAATTATAAATTTACAACAAAGGTTGTTCTAAATAATTTTCATATAAGGTAAAATTACCAATGACCAAATAGGTTGAGAAATTATGGCGTAGAGACTTTGTCCTACATTAATAAACAAATTTCACTAAGAAATATTTATAATATTTGTTGAAAGAAAATATTCGAATAATATGAGGTATGGATTATAAACATTCATTATTTTTTCATATTGTTTGCAAGACGTTTTCAATTCTAACATATTATTATATGGTTCCTAACGTTTTGAGACAGTATCAAGGTGTTTTAGTAATCGAAATACATTATTTCAGGGGAGGGCTGGAGGGAGCTCGTAGGGGCTCTCGCGAGCCCTTTGTTAAATTTTACTAAGGCCCCTTGTTAATTTAATAAAAAAACAATGTTCTCAGATTAAATTATTATATAATTGCAATTTCTGACTTACATATTTATTATCTAAGATAGTTTCAGTATATATGTACATAAAAGTACAATTTTAGCCATTTACATTGATAAAGTAACAGCAAATTGCATATTGTTACAAATTATAAGTGTATTAAGTAATAATCGATTGCTTATTTATGTATTGCATAAAATTGCATAGTAGTGATCACTCCTTCCCCAGAACACCGAGAATTGCTTTGAGATTAAGCGAGTCCCTTATTAACGTATTGGCAGCCCATCGCTGCATTATTTCGAGGAACAATGCAAATACAAATGTCATTTAAATATTTGCTTACAGATTACATAACACTATGAACAATTTATTTGAATTATTTATTAAATAATCGAATATCTTCATAGGTGGTTTTCCAATACGCTATCAAGGGAATCGCTTAATCTCAAAGCTATTCTGGGAAAGGGGTGGATTTTTGTATCACTGTTGTATAAATGGACGCGTTAATCATTAAAGCTTTCGATACTATATATATACTTATATTCAGGAGTGGGCTAAAGTTGGCTCGGAAGGGCTCGCGCGAACCGCTTGCTAAATTTTACTTAGACCGGCGATCCCTTTGTGAAAGTAAAAAAATATTCTCAGATATCAACAGTAATTGCTGTAGATGGTCTATATGTATTATAAAACAAAGGACTATTGCATTTGGAAATTTCTAGTAAACAACATTTATTTCGAGTGCATACCGAAAAGTACCTTCAGTTATTTTAGTTTTTAACGCAGTATATTTAACATAATAAAAGGATATCGATTTCATGATTACTGCGAATCATCTTATCATATAAGAGTGATTAAAAATCCACCTCCGGAACACCACAAATAGCTCTCAGATTAACCGAGCCCCTTGTTAACAGCTCGGCAGCCCACCGCTGCATATTGTTTATTTCAACAGTGTTTCAAAGTATAATTACCAGTTTTTTATTGGCTTCTAATATAACGATAAAAGGTGTTCGACCGTTAACGAAAAAAACGAACGAAATACATCAAAACCAAATAAATAAATAAATAATCTTGATGTGGGTCATATTTATATTTGTTTTACGAGTTAAAATATTATTAATAACTTGGGTATTTAGGAGGCAGTCATTTTAGAGAGGGCTACCAACAAAGCGGACTTTTCAATACCTGACTACCACTACCAGCCGAACGCGGTAGTTTCCATCAGGTGTGTTAAACTTTTAAGTATTATGATATTTTTTATTAATGTAATTTGATAACTGTTTTTGCCAACTACTAAATCAATTTTTATCATTCTATTCTGGCCATTTATTTTTCAAACTGATTACTTACACTGATTTAAATTTATAACTCAGTCGGAAATTTGTTTGATCTATATCTTATATTTTATAAAACCATTCCCACTTTCTAATATGATGCATGTTGACTCCTGATAGAGCTTATTTCAATGATAGTTGTATTATTGAAACTCATTACAAAGCAATTACTCAAAATATTTATTGTTCAAAGACAGTAAAAATAGAAAAGAAGGTCAGAACAGGATTAGCTTACTTATAGTTCTAGCCTGTATCACCCTTCAATTTTTATCATTTATAAAAAAATGAAGTTGAGCAACTAAATGACAACAAGTTTTTACAACAAAACTTTTGTTGAGATCAGCTTTTCGATGTGTACAACCTAGTAAATGCTTTAACACAAAATGTTCAGGTTATGCAAACAAAGGAATTACTTTTGAAATATTTTATTTTATATCAGGACAGAATAGTATTATCAACTGATCATTTGTTACAAGTGATTACAAAAGCGCTTTGTTTTTTAATATTTTTGCATTTCCGACAATAATTGATTGGGAAAACTTTAAAAGTGATTCATACAGCGTCGTATTTCTTTATTAAAAATAGTTTCAAAAACTTAAAAGCCATCAAACTTATTAATAATTACAAGTTTGTACTGTTTAAAGTTTAATCAAATACAATCCTTCTTTTGAAAAAGTTTGCTTGTTTTGTAGTACTATTTTATTTTTATTTTATTTTATTTATTACATGTTTTCCAAACGGAATTTCATAAAGTTGTATGTGTTCATTATTGGTTTTTGAAAATCATATCGACTGTGGAAAAGAAAAAGGACTTATAACCCATAACAGATAACACATTTTACAGGAGGCACTAAAAAGGTTTTCTTAATGGTTTTAGACGAAAGGCAAATAATGATATATATATATACATCCTTAAGGTGCACACAGACTTATAAACTGATGTTAAATTGACTGTTTTAAATTTTTAATTGTATACATTGCTGAAGAAAAACCTTTTTTAGGTCCTTTTTCTGGGTTGCAATTTTAACAACATACCATCATTTCAAACTCAAAAGCTAAATTTAAATATTAATTTGGCATATGCAGCTTAAATCCTTTTGATATAACGCGTGTCAGGTTGTATACGTTGTGGTTATTGAAAAAAAGTGTGCATTTTCCTTTCCACAGTCGATATCAAGTATAAGAGGTCGTCTTACTTAGTGTGTAGGTACTAATAAATTTAAGACCAAGACTAAGGTAAAAACAAAAAACAAATTATAAAGCAATTTGAGAATAAATTCGATGTGAGCATTGAGCACCTCTGCCATCGAGTGATGACAACGAAAACATATCATGGCGTCAGATGGCTCGCCAGTCGCCCGGCCACCACTTTTGTAAAACTACTGATGCCTGCATGTTATATTGTATTAAGTATACATTTTTTGAATGACGTGTGTTTTCACAAATAAACGTCACTAATGACAACCACCCGACTCAATCAATATCGTATTGAGATCCTGATGGAGCGATACGCATCACGTGATGCCGATGTTGCCATATCACAAAAAAGAGAAATAGGGAATAGACAATTTTACCAAAATATAAGTAAAATATAGAATAAACATATTCGTATTAAAACTATAATTGAAATAGTAGTTGTAAGACAATACAATAAAAATATATTATTAAATAATTGAATTTAAGACTGATTTTTTGTTTTAACCTTTTTAAGTCAGAATAGAGATGATATGGCTAACAAGACTATATTAGAATCAAAGAGCATTTGAGTTGTGCTAAGAAAGGGGATGAACAGTCTTCATTTGGAAACCATCTGTTTCAAAATAAACACACTTTCGATATTAGTAGAAATTTTAAAGTTCTACATTTAAATAACAAGTCTGTCAAACTAGACAAACAGGAAATCCTAGAAATCAATAGATTCAAATTTTTACCTGATTCAGATCTTTTGAACGATCAAATAATATTTGCTGGTTCCCCGTTACTTTATCCATTGCATTAGCCCTTGTTAACTATTCTTTTATATAATTTAAAATATATATATATGTATGTACATATATATATTTCTTTTTTAGAATTGATATGGTCTTTGAAAAATTTCTTTTTCAGAATCTTCCTGGCTGTCGATTTTGCTTAAGTATGTACACTCACCAACCACTTGGAAGCGGGGAAAAATAGGAAAGTGTCATTAAGCCTATTCACTCTATTAATGTCATTATTTTCATTGTATCACTTTTTCAAAGAATTCCCAAATTTTAATTATGTTTGTAATTACTTTCAATCCCCATTCTAAATTTATTAATCTGAGATGACTTTTTAATTATATGTTAGATGTGTTAAACATTTTAATTTTGTGCTATGTTAGAATCACTTTTAATGTAATTGGTATTTCTTTTCAATGCCAATTGTTGTTTATAACTGTTCATTTTTGTATAAATAGCATTGTTAAGTTATATTTCTTATCAGTTGACGATGCTCGTAATGAGTGAAACCAGTCCTGACATATTAAATAAAGTGGAATGAAGTACAAAGGAATATTGTGTTTTTACTAATATAATGCCTTTCCACTAAGTATTGACAGTGAACACCCTAAAAGTAACAAGACTTCTTTGTTAACTTAACTTTTTATTTAATATTCTTGTCTGCTCGCAATTAACAGGATATTGCGCATTCTAATGTTGGTATATCAATATAAGTTTCTTTGCGAGAACTGTTGTTAGTTAGTCAGTATTTCAACTTATGTCTTTTTTAAAATTATCAAAAAACCTTAGCCTTAAGTTAAATAATGTATATACGCAATAAAATCAAATTTAAGAACCCAGTGATGCACATTTGGGGTTTTTGACAATCTCCTGACATATTTAATATTGTGTAGGAAGTTTGAAACATAAAATTGAAGCGAATTGAAGCTATTTTTTTATGCATTGCGTATTTTTATATATGCGGCTATTGTTTGCAAGCCCGGCTCGTTTCAAAATGTTTAAAAAATGAAACATGAAGTTTATTTCTTATAACAATATACATTTTAAAAGTATTTTTAGTTTTACATTACTTTAGAATGATATTGTGTATGTTATCAAACCAGTTTTGCGATTGATTTCTACAAAGTCTTTACAAAAAGTGTTTTTACTGACTTAATTATATTCATGGTTCATGTTTAAACAACCTTGGAACTAACCGGTTTGCAAATAATAGCCCAAAATCTATAAATATGTTATATAAGGTAACATACAATTGAATATAAGAATAAAAAAAATTACACCCTTTCCCAGAACACCACAATTAGCTTAAATACTAGGTGAGCCCCTTCTGAACGTATTGGCAGCCCGCAGTTGCCTAAGCTGCTTCAGTAAGAGAAACTGAACGAGGAATAATTGATCATATCTAAGAGTCTTAATCTGTCTCTGTCGCTTGCTGTGGCCCAGATGGTTAGAGCTTGCCCTACCAATCACGCAAGTCCGGGTTCGATTCCCGGTAAGATCACAGTGAATTTGAGAATTATTCAATTCAAAGTTTTGATCGAAGACTGGGTGTTTGTGTTGTCAATTCACATTATTTCCTCTTCTCCTATCCTTCTGATCTTTTAATAACTGGGTGTAGCAAAAGCGATTGGTCAACCACTAGTCCTGTTCTAGCCTTATCCTTTTTTCCCTACTAATCACTTTGAAAAAAAAAGTGAGGTTGAGCGAAGGAGTAACAAAACTTCTGTTGAGATACCTCTATTAGGAGGCCATATACTCCACATTGGGAGCGGCATGGTTAAAAAAGAGTCTTAATGTGCAATTATTTATTTTTTATTTAACAGCTTCTATCACTACGCATGTAATATTATTGTTATTTTTTTCTTGATATGAATATTTTTTAAATAATTCAAAATTAAGCAACACCGTGTAAGTTAATATACAATAATCTCTTGACTATTGTACACATTTTCGCTTAAGCGATAACAATTTAACTAAGTGTTTTGGTTTGCGCTGATTGCAACACGTAGGCAGAAATAACTGTTACAGCGTGCGAAAATTTTTCCAAGATGGCTGTCGTAATAGTAATATAATGATAGGTAGACAGTAATGTGGCAAGTGGGTAGCCAGTAGGAAGACGCCGGCTCGTCACGGACACTTGACTCGCTCTCCGACTCGCTCCAGTGAACACCTTCATTATCTATTTACCTAATGCCAGCAGGCAATGCCACTGCGGATAATGTGTTTTATTTTTAACAGGAATTCTTACATAAATAACTGCTTTTGAGTAAATTAGAATGAATACGATGAGATACTCTCTGAGGCGTTGTAGATATCAAGTATTTTTTTTTACACATCAAAACAACTATCTCGTATTTCACCGAAAACAAAATTTGTATATCAGCTACTGTGTAAATAATGCTGAACGGATTATTCCGTACAAGATTCTTTCAAGCACAAAATCTCCGTACAAGAAAACTAACTCTATAAACCAAATCATTTTCTATTGCTTTCACTCTTTATAATTAAATTCTATCAATTACATTAAAAATAATAAAACATTTTTAGTACTTTTCCCACATCAAATTTATTTGATCAGGACCGGTTTCGCTCATCGTGAGCATTATTAACTGATAAGAAAAATACATATACAGTGCTATTTATACAAATTAAATTGAAATAAAAGGTGTAAGCATGTGTAAGCAGGTGTAAGCATAAAAATGTATTTTTCAGAATCTTCACTGTTGCTGATTGTACACAGACTCATTACTTGGAAGCGGGAAGAACACAAAATCATCATTAAGCTATTTACTTTAGTATTGTAGAAATTTGCTTTGTTAAAAATTTCCCAAATTTTAATTGGGCTTATAATTGACATCATTTGCCACTTATATTTATTAGTCTGATGATTTTTTAATTGTATGTTATAGGTGTTAAGCATTTTAATTTTGTGTAATTATAATGTAATTTGTAAATCCTTCTCATTGTTAATAGTTGCTTACACCTTTTATTTCAATTTAATTTGTATAAATAGCACTGTTTATATATATTTTTCTTATGAGTTGATAGTGCTCGCGGTGAGCGAAACAGGTCCTGATCAAATAAATTTTATGTGGAAAAACTACTAAAAATGTTTTATTATTTTTATTATAATGCCATTCCACCAAGTAATGACAGTGAACACCTTAAAAGTGATCTATCAATTACGTCAATAGCACCACTTAATAAAAACATGCATTCTTATTAGAGAGTAAAGACAACAGATCAGGTCTAAGACAAGACTTGTGGTTAGCTTATCGCTCTCGTTCTTCGCCATTTTAGGTGGGAGATACATTGTCTTTGAACTGAAATCCATATTTCGATTTAAAAACCTGTCCGTACTAGGATTCGAACCTGTGAGCTTAGAAACTGAAGCCACCGACGTTGATTACTCAACCACGGGCATGTATTATTTAAGTATTATTTTTTTGTACAAAAAAATGGAAAAAACAAGCAATCAATTATATAGACCTCAAGTATTTTATTCTACTAATAAATATGATACATACAGTCGAACTCGGTTATGACGCTCACGGAAATAGTAAGATTTCGGATGTTATAAGCAGCGGTGGGCTGCCAATACGTTAACAAGGGGCTCGCTTAATCTCGAAGCAATTTTTAGTGTTCTGAGGAAGGAGTAAATTTTTTTATCACTCCTGTGCAATTATATACAATACTTAAATAAGCAATCGATTTTTACTTAATACACTTACTAAATAGCTAAAAATATACTGAATCGGTCATAGATTAATATATAAATTAGAAATTGTAGCTATAAACTAAATTGATGTGAGAATATTGTTTTCTCGTAAGTTAACAAGGGGCTCGCTTGCCTCAGTAAAAATCAACAAGTAAGTCTCATTCTGCCTCTCAAAAGTGTTTTTTGAGTCATTTTTAATCTATGGCTTGTTAAACGTTAACCCATTTTTGCCCAGTGTTCCAATATTAGAACATTTGTATTTTTACTTCCACTCCATTCATGCATGACACAATTAAAGTCGAGATTACATCAGTCTCAATCAGTCTACAGCTAGCAAGTGTGGGGATCGTTTCGTGTAGTATTTTTTTCAGCTTTGAACCTGTCTGAGTGAACAGTGTTTTTTTATTTGCATCAATTGCGGGAAAATTCAGGAGCCCCTGCGAGCCCCCTCCAGCCCACCCCTGGTTATAAGGAAACATTCGTTTACATTCGAGTTTATGGTTTTTTAAATACATTAATTTACTTTTATAGCGAGCTACTTCTTGGGCAAACCGAGCACAAACATCGTCAATGAGATTGAAAACAATGAAACAAGCATCAATTTTTAATTTGACAGAATTTTTGGATTGACAGAAAAGTGTGTAAATAAATTCTAATTGTGTATTTTTGTTTGAATTGCGACTTTTTGTGTCATGTGACCAGCGGTGGGCTGCCAATATCTTAACAAGGGGCTCGGTAAATCGTATCCATTTTCACTCCCAATGTGGAGCATATGGCATCCTAATGAAAGTATCTCAACAAAAGTTTTTTTTCTATGAGAACTGTTTGTTACTTAGTCGCTCAACCTCTCTTTTCCAGAGAGAGTAGTAGGGATAGAATGATAAGGCTAAGACAGGACTAGTGATTAACTCGAACTCATGAGGTCCGGTACGTAAGCCCACAACGCTGAATGAAAAAATGAAGAGTCTTAAAATTTAACCATCTACAGAAATTGCTGATTTGATCTAAGACGAATTATTTTCATATCTTTACAAGGGGCTCGCGCGAGCCCCCCCGAGCTCCTTCCAGCCCATCCCTGCATGTGACCGCTCCAAAAACTTAATATCTTCGTGTGATGGGTATGTTTGTAAGCATTTAAAAAAACCTATTCTCTGCTATAACGAGTAATGCTTATAACAAGCAAATTCAGTCGGTCCTCTTCTTTGTAATAACCAAGTTCAACTGTAGTTTATAAGTATTATATAATATAATATAATATTATACCAATCTAACCACTCATGTTGTTATTTTAAAAAGCTTCGACGAATAAATTTAATGCTGCCTACATATAATAGTATAGGTATATAAACATTTTTTCCTATTACTTTTTTTTCACACACAGATATAACATATAATGGTGTTATATATTAAAATATTTTAATATATATTTACATCATGATCACGAAAATCGTGCCTAGAGGTGGGTTATGTTGGAAAAAAGTTTGGAATGTTCAATAATAAATTCTCAGAGATTATTTACGTTTTGGAACTGTTACTAAGAGGGTCTGTCTGTTCAGTTAAAACAAATGTTTGTATCGTTGTTATTACTATTTATTACACCAAGTGCAAATACTGTACGCAGTCGTTTAACACTGCTGTGTGGTACCGTGTAGTATTTAAATTTGTATGTAGGCACTATGTAGGCACATTAGATGACCATAGATTTGTGTCAAAGCATTTTGATATAAGATATTATTAAATTTAATTGAGGAAGACCTCACGACTGCAAACCTATGAAACTGCGTCATGTTTTCATTTTATATGTCGTAGATAATAATATTTATATTTGTTCAAAAATGAAAGAACATAAAAGATTGCTGCCTTAATTAATTTACTTTAAAAGCAGAATAATAACTAAAACACGACTAAAATTGAAAGTAAAAAAATATGACATGTTAAAATTATAGATACTAAAAAGCTACGATACTTCAGCAAAAAGGAAAATCTATCAACATATCGCAATGATTGCTTGGTTGCTGCTAAATGAATGCATTTTCAAAAGTGAACGCATGTAGTAACTACTAGAATTTAATAAAAAAACACATACAATTTTTGTCACAAGTTTTTTATAGTTGTGATGGCCTTGTTTCTTGGACGGATAGTATAATAATACAAAACTTTCTTTTAAGCATGAGTGCATAAAGAGTATCATCAGTGGCAGATTATTCCAGGGCTGTGGAGTCGGAGTCGGAGTCGGAGTCGTAGTCGCGGAGTCGCGGTATTTTGGTCGGAGTCGGAGTCGGAATCGTGAAAAATGAGCGGCTTGATTTTTTTATTATTTAATTGTTAAAACTTGTGGTTTTTTTAACTTCAATATTTTTAACTTTTTTAAGTTTTTTTAACTTCAATACAAAATATATTTAATAATGTGTATTCAAAAAAAAAATAGTCAAAAGTGTTGACATTTCATGCTTGGCTGACTAAAGATGATCTGATGGTATACATGTATATAACTTTTAAGGTGTTCACTGTCAATACTTGACAGTGAACGTGGAATGGCATTATAATAAAAATAATATAAGATTTTTAGTACTGATCAGTTGATAATGCTCGCGATGAGCGAAACCGGTCCTGGTCAAATAAATTTTACGTGGAAAAAGTACTAAAAATCTATTATTATTTTTTTTACATACATATATATAAGTTAAAATTAAATTATTGAAAAATTTTCTCGGAGTTGGAGTCGTCTTTTTTTACACGACTTCACAGCCCTAGATTATTCTATATACAAATGAGGCCCGCGCTTGAGCCTCCAAATTTTAGGGGCCTCAAAAATAACTTACATTTTTGTATATTTTTACTATTTTAATTGGATTTTTCTAATATTTTTATGTCATTCATAAAACATGGCCTCCAAGTTTTATTGCGCCTGTGGTCTACCACGTGCTTAATCCGCCATTGAGTATAATAATATTACTCGGTAAATGCCGAAGTCTCATAATATTACACTTCGAAGTCTATCTATAATTTAAACATATTCCTAAAAAAAAAACCAGCTTATGTATGTTATTAATTCTTGGCCTACAATGGCGGAACGAATCGAAATTTATTCGGTTTCCAAGCGGAAGGGTTAAATTTAATACGCCGCGTGCGGTTTGAGACCCTTATGCAGAGTCGTTGTATCTTGACATTTTTACCACACCATTAGATAAATTTTGCGTCGTAAAATATAATAATAACTACCCCATTGTACGCTTGTAAAGGCGATTATGTATTGCGTAATATACAACGATAATTAGGAGGGTAGTTGCAGGGCCGGTGTAAAGTTGACGTTATATGCTTCAAACAGTGGACGAATTCTTGCTTATAAGAATTATCCGCACAAGAAAACTCTACACACCGATTCATTCTGTTTATATTTATCACATACACACAGTGGTGCAGTGGTGAATAAATAGGTACCAGGTGGTTCATTGATATATTCCCTATTGTTTTGTTTTTTTTTTAATATATTTAATATTGAAGTTAAAAAAACCACAAGTTTTAACAATTAAATCAATAAAAAAACCGCTCTTCCACGTTTGATAATGATTAACGCTTAGATCCCAGAAATAGGGGTGGTTTTTTTTCACCTTACATGTGTACATTTGTTTTTGTACAATCCGTCGAGTAGATCGATTTTGATATAATGCTTTCAAAGTTTATGAAAAGTATTTTTAATATATGTATGTATGTATTTTAAAATTAAGTTACAAGTCAAAAAGGTGGCAGGGCGGCGCCTGACCCGACCTGGCCCCACTACACCACTGCATACACATATATATATATATATATATATATATATATATATATATATATATGTGTGTGTATATAGGGCTTTTTTTTTAAAGGTGGCAAAACTCACTTCTTGTAAAGTTTTTTTTATAATTCATGTCCGTTCCCAATGTGGAGAATATGGCTTCTTTCTAACGACATATTTTACTCTAATATACAAATTGTGAATCGAAAGTTTTTCTTCAATAATTCTTTTTTTTTGTATATTTTACACCCGATTTATGTACATAAAGGTAACAACGTGTTTTTTTTAATTAGATAAAAGCTTGTTTTTTCATGGGAACTTGATAATGCAAATCTCACCCTTCATCTCGAGAGAGAGCTAGGCGCCAGTAAAATGGATTAGACCCCTGACCACCGGAGTGGAGAGACATCGGATGTATTCTATAACTAAACTAATGTTGTTTTAGTAAATGTGCGTATAATCTCTGCTTAAGTATGAAAATTTTTCATTGGGGATGAAATAGTAAATTGAAAAAAAGACTATGCATCAATAATGATGGGATGTCGGAATTTTTTGTTTTTTTTTGGTAAATTCAGCGTTAATAGGCAGTATTAAACAGTTATTTTAGTATATAAACAATATTTTTATTCATTTAGTCAAATAAAATAATTTATAATTTAATTAATAACATAAGACAATCCTAATAATGAAAATAAACCAAAAGCGTATCATTTGAAATACAAAGTTCCAGGAGTTTATGGATTTACAAAAAATAGCAGCGCACCAACCGTACTCTTCATTTCTCTTAATTTTCTCGATCCCGAATTCTCAGGATTGCTACTGTCGCAATCCAGGCATTTCGGGTTCACAAAATTGAACGGGATAGCGGGATTGGATACCCTAGTTCTTATCTTAGGTTTTTTAAACGTAATGTGACGTGTACCGTAAAACTCATAAATTAATGTCATAATACAAAACCATACCACATCCAAAGACTTACTCTGTTACCAAAACCAAAGATCTAATGCTTGATATATGTATTATATGTGCCAATATCTTAACAAGGGGCTCGGTAAAACACATCCATAATGCCTTCAAGCCATGGAATATAGATGATGCATAAACCGTGGCCCGCGAGCCACAAGCGGTCAGTTAGGGTCTCTTTTACTATGCAGCCGAAGACAGTGTATTTTTTGAAAAAAAAAAAAGGGAAACCAAGTCTTGTTTCATAATAAACTTTAATCATCTACAGAAATTGCAGTTAGATACTGATTTTATCTGAGACGAATGACTTTCTTATCTTAACAAGGGGCTCGCCGGCCACGTCGAAATTTAACAAGGGGCTTGCGCGAGACCCCCGAGCCCCCTCCAGTTGGGTAATAATTAATTCTCGTAGAAAAAACCTTCTTTCGAGAAACCCTCATTATGAAGACATGTTCTCTATATTGGAAACAAACATGGACTAGAATTACTTTTAGTAAAAATTTTGACACCGGCACCGTTTTTTTTTTTTTTAAAAGCACTGCACATCTGCATCATATTTTTTATTTATACATCTAATACTGATCATTATTAATTTAAATTTGAAAACGAAATAAGCACCAGCTATCGTAAATATGTTGAAAAAAAATGCACAAACTATGCTCAGTTTAATATATGGAGTTGTTTCTACAGCTTCAGTCTTTCAATAAAACAACTAACAAGACGTCGTCAATAATTAATTACATGTCCATACAAACTTTGTCAATTTATTAAGAATAATTGTTGCCTTTGTTAAATATAAAGTGTACATTTTAAATTGTTAGTGGGTAATACAAAATATACGCGTGTATGTAATAATACGAGTTTTGAGTTACGACGTGCCTACTTATTTGCTTCGAAGGTATAAATTTGCTAGTGGGAGTGCCAAATACGATATTTATTTTGTCTGTGTAAAAGTATTCGCGTAATTTCATAATAAATAACATACATCAAATATGTGAATATTGAATTTTTTGTGTCATAATATAATTACAGTCGAACTTGATTATTACGAGGAAGATGGGACCGACTGAATTTACTCTTTATAAGCATTACTCGTTATATTAGAGAGTAGATATTTTTAAATACTTTCAAATATATCCATCACATGAAGACATGAAGTATCTGGAGCGGTCACATACTCATATAACAAGAAAAAATCGACAATTCAAACAAAAATACACAATTAGAATTTATTTACACACCCGTTACACACAGTATTTGGGTTGACAGTCAAACAATTCTTGATTTTATTGTAAGTTCAAACCGTTTAAATGAGAAACTTGATAAAAGAATCATTATAACACCATATTAATTTGTCTGTAAAATTTATAAATAATGAATTTGAATAATTGTGTTAAATATATCAAAAATATAGAGCTAATTGTTTTTAATTAACGACATCAAAAATTTGTGTTAATAAATATTGTATTTTAAAACCAAAAGTTAGTTCTTACTGAATTGTTTTAGTGGTCGTATTTCATATTCATTTAAAATTTCATCCAAAACTTTTCAGTGTTTTTATTATTTTAAAAAATATTCAGAATAAACGGAATTTTATTGGTTAGTTAATGCAAACGTTTATTACATGAAATATATTTACATTTGAAGATAAGCTGTATGTTTTATATTATTTATCCACGTACAGTGGTGGATTAGGACCTTGTGATGCCCCAGACGCAATACAATTTGGAGGCCCTGTTTTTCGGATAACTTAAAAGCATCGCTAAATTAAAAATGGTATTTAAGATGTATGTGTTATTTATTATATGACCTATTTTGAGGCCCCTAAGATTCGGAGGCCCCAAGCGCGCTTCTCATTTGCTTATTGGGTAAGTTTCACACCACATAGTGCCATCAAGATTATCTGTAAAAGCAAGCTTTGTCTTATGAATTTAGTGTAAGTTTTATCATTTATCATTAGAAGTTTTTAAGGGTGACATAATTTATTCGGTAAGAAGACGAAGTAGGCAGAATTCATTAAGGCATCCTCAGCATTTGTCTGAGTTCTTTTTGATTTTGAGCAGTGATGGGCTGGGGGTGGTTCGGGGGGCTCGCGCGAGCCCATTGTTAATTTAAGAGAAAACAAAATTCTAAGATCAAATTAGAATATACATATATCTGCAATTTCTGACTAATATATTATCTACAACAACTTCAGTTTACACAGTAGTACATTTTTAGCCATTTATTTTGATAAGTTTACGGTAAATTGCATATTGTCACATATTATACGTGTATAAAGTAACCATCGATTTCTTAATTAAGTATTGCATAGGAATAATAAAAAAATTCACTCCTTCTCCAGAACACCGAGAATGGAGAATGGGATTAAACGATGCTTTTGGTAACGCATTGGCAGTCCACCGTTGATTTTGAACATTACTTTAGTTTGCTTATTCTTCTTGTTTTCGAAGTCTTCACAAAATATAACTACCAATAGATTATGTACAGATTAAAAACACAATCTACAATGTTTGTAAAAAAAAAAAACGTTTATTTTATATAATAGCTTAAAGTGAATTACAGTGGGTATTCGATATTATAATTTGATAGTATTTGCGTAGTCGTTACTCGGGTCGCCAGCCCTAGCAGCTAGGTGGCAGGTTTCGTGTGACAATCTGTCTAGGGCTGGCATTATACGATACAATAGCTGGCGGTAGGCGGCTAGGTGTTTGTGTGTAGGTCCCTCATTTTCCCCTTCGTAGGGCGGCAATCGATAAATCCGCCCTTCGTCCCTCGTCCCTTCAATGCCGTCTGTTTCGCGTTGCTTTTCAGCTTTGAAATATCCACCAGGGCTTTAGGTGGATTCAGACAATGTTCAATTTAAGGATTTTAAGTAGATATTTAATTAAAAGAAGTCATGATATTTTTGTACTTATATTTTTTATTTGTGAACAATACAACTATTTTCGTAAAATATTTTCCCTACATTTAAAATTGGAAATTTAATTGTGTGTATATGTTGTACAGATAGACAGACAGGTATCCGGTACACTCAAATAATTATTGATTATAAAAAACCTGACTTCTAATGAAATATATGTAAAATCAAGTCTTATATTTTGTTAAATAGTCCAATTTTTTTTTATTAAAGAGCCTTATTTTTTTTATTAATTACTAGCGTAAAAACTATAAAAATGAAGGCCTAAAAGCGAAATTTATCATATATTATTTTATTTAACTTTTTACTGGGAATTATAAAATTAATAGATTTTTGCGGTTCATACTATAACACTATTATTATGAGTACACTAATTATGCAATAGCAATTTAAATAAGTGTATTTAAAAAACTAACAAAATTAAAATTATTCCTTGTCACTCTGTGGAACATCAGCTGATAGGGAATTATGTAGAATTCCATCACAAAATTGCCGAGGTCACTGGTTTATAATTGTTATATCTTTGTAATTCGGCGAACTAATTTTTACGTAAAGCATTTTAAACACGTGAAAGACTAAAGGAAACAATATTTTATGAACTAGTTTTTCCATCAAGGTCTATGATTTTGAAATCTTCATCAGATTAGTTCACCTTGTAATGCAGATAACCAACCTTATCCACTCGATGTTGCAGGACTATTGCATTAAAAATAAAGAAAGGTGTGATATAAACATGTTTTTTGAGTCACAGAGAGAACTGAAGATGATTGGTATAAAGCAGTGCTTCCCAACCTGGGGGCAGTAGGATTTCTTTAGTGGCCACCGCGGAAATGCGGGATTATGAAATTTGGATTCCGGGTAAAAAGTATAGCAAGTCGAGGATTTTGAATTCGTCGGTGAGCCAAAAAAAAAGACGAGTCACGGAGACAATTGAGGAAGGCCGCGGATTGTTTTTTTTTAGATTTAGGGGGCCGTGGAACGAAAAAGGTTGGGAAACATTGGTATAGAGCGCAAAAACTCCAAAAAGCATAGTTTTTTACATCTTATAAACTAATTCCAATCACCGAACCGAATGGAGTGACAATTTGCATATATGTGAGTAGTTTTTTACAGAGAAATCAATGTTGACCTGCAACGACATTTGACATTTCCTCGCAATATATGTAAATTTATAATTTACGATTCTCAGCTGACGAATGGTTTAAATTAAGAAGCCAGATATATAATATATACCCTAAAATGAATAATAAATCTTCAGAAAGAAACTTATGCATTCTCATCTTTCATCATTTAACTGCAGCAACGGCAGAAGCACATTTCAAATATCAATTAATTCCCGTTTTTCATTTTCATTTGAAGTATGAACGCATTTTTAATATTTTAAATCTAGTCTTGGTATTGATTGTAAGGCGATCACGGGATTGCAAGATTGAATAATTGATAAATGCCCGGCAGGTTTGGGCTGTGAGGCTAGTAGGGGCTCTCGCGAGCCTCTTGTTAAAATTTAACTAAGGCCGGCGAGCTTCTATTGAATTGAAGAGAAAACAAATTATCAGATCAAATGAAAATACATCTGCAATATTATCTACGACATCTTCAGTAGTTATACACATTAGTACATTTTTAGCCATTTACATTGATTAGTTTACGGTAAATTGCATATTTTTACATATTATAAGTGTATTAAGTAACAATCAATTGCTTATTTAAGTATTGCATATGATTGCATAAAAGTATTTTAAAAAATCACTCGTTCCCAAGAACGCCAAGAATTGGTTTGAGATAAAGCGAGTATTGCCAGCTCACCGCTGTGTTCCGGAATTGATGGCCTAAGTGTATGTTAATATGCTTAAAAAAAATTACAAAAAATATATACAAAACTTACATATTTTTAAAGTACAATAACTGAGTCTAAGCTTTTCATCCAACCCCTAATATTTCAAACCGCCGTTAGATTAAAAATATCTGTAAGTAATAACGTTTCAAAATTGATAGAATTTATCAATACGAGTTTCTCGGTACTCCTTCAAAGCAACACCTTTTCACAATTCCTTTCTTTTGTTAATAATACACTGATGGTTGGTTGGCTGCGCTGTCTAGGTGTAAGTAATTTATTTCCGGTTCCCCTTTTCCGGTTTCATCGGTCAATCTAAGCCCAAATGACGTCTGCCATCCTTTGGGAATATTACAGAAAGACATTAGAATGCTACCAGTTTATTTTCATAACGTAAAATACTATAATTTCATAGGCGGCCATCAAGATATTTTACAGCATAGTTATTTTATTTTATTCATGAAACTGTGTATGCAGGGGTGGGCTGGAGAGGGCTCGGAGGGGCTCGCGCGATCCCCTTGTTAAATTTGACTAAGGCCAGTGAGCCCCTTGTTAAAGTTTAAAAAAACTCAGATCAACACTAATTGCTGTAAATGGTTTATTTGTTATGAAACAAAAGACTTTGTTTTATTTGGAAATTTCTCTTAAAATACATTTATTTCGTACTATAAGACATCAAAAGTTTTTTTGTAAATTTATATAGCAGTATATTTTTACATAATTAAAGCATGTTTAGTAACATTCAATTGATTTCATAATTATTGCGAATCTTCCTATAAGAGTGATAAAAAATCCACTCCTTAACACCGCGTATAAGTTTCAGGTTAACCGAGCCCCTTGTTAACATTTTGGCAGCCCACCGCTGTGTGTATGTGTTATGCGATCTTATTATATAAGCCCTTGATAGGTAAAATGGCCCAACTAGTACATGTTAAAACTCTTTCTTGGACTTTAAAGTAAAATCAAATAATTTACATGTTTGGTGGATTGTATATTTTTATTTTACGGAGATAACACTATTATAATGTCTATTAATTGAGGATACTTCAACTTTGAATCGTTCAAATTATGTAAATTTACACAAGTTTTGTCACTAACGACTTGGATTTCGCCTTTCGGCATTTTCAGGATGTCAAGTGCGCGGATGAACTTGAACTGACGTTCAGTTAATAAATGTATCGTGCTTATATAAGAATTGATGTATCACTAAGCGTAAGGCCATTGCTGGTCTAAATGCCTACAGGTTTGAATGGTGAGTAATTTCAAGAACTACATTCACTCTGTTTGCTAGAAAAAAAATATGATTTATTTACATATGACACAGCATTTATCGATTTCTGTTCGCAGGCATGGGTGTTTGTGATGTCTAAAAATTCCCTCCCACTCTTCCAATTCTTCAATAACTGGACGTAGCGAGAGCGATGAGTAAACCAGTAATCCTGTCCTAGACTTATCCGTCTATTTCTTCTACTCTCTTTGAATAAGAGAGGTTGAGCGACTGAGTGACAAACAGTTCTCGTAGAAAAAGTTCTGTTGAGATACCTCCATCAGAGGGGTCATATGCTTCACATTGGGAGCGGACATGGATAAAAAATATCAAAGTAATAATGAAATAATTTGCCGCCTGTGCGGTCGAGTAGTCAAAGTCGTTGGCTTCGGTTACGGAGGTCCCGGGTTCGAATCCCAGTACGGACTGTTTTAAAAATTGATTTTTCAATCGATTTATGAATATCTGTTCGAAGGCATGGATGTATGTGATATCTTGAATTCCCCCCTTCCAACCATCCTATCCTATGAACGGCGCGTATCGAGAGCGATTAGTTAACCACTAGTCCTGTCCTAGCCCTATCCTTCTATTCCTACTCTCTTTAGTAAAAGAGAGGTTGAGCAACTGAGTAACAAGCAGTTCTCGTAGAAACACATCTGTTGAGATAAACTCCATTAGGAGTCCATATGCTCCACATTGGGTGCGGATATGGTTTTTTAAAAAGTATAATAATGAACAATTAATTTATGGCGGTAATAAAACAACTTCCGATAACAGATTTGATTTTAAATAACTATTGTACAATTTTATCTAAGCAAATAAATGACTAACTAGTAGTTTGAAGACGCGGACCTCAGCACTGAGTCGCAAACTGTTAATCACTATGCTAATGACACGATAATTGATAAAGGGTTAATAAACACAATGGTATACTGTTAATGACAGTTAATAAACTGCTCTGTCGTAAAATATTCTTTATGAACTCTTAACATGATGCCCTACTGACATGTTTTGTTTTATCATTGTGGCATTTTTACGAAAATGTGATATTTTTTTATTGTTTTAAAAATGATTTACGATTCGAATTACTAACGTAAATTTAATGAAGTCGTTAGGTAACAAACCGCTTTGGTCTGTTTCTGACTTGGGCTTATTGTTTAAATTCCAATGAACATTAGAAACATAATTACTCTTTCACGTAGACACCAAATAATTTCATAAATAACCTTTTCTTACTCGTATTAAAGTTGTGTGAATCAAAGTGTATTTACATTAAAAAACTACATGTTTCATAAAAAAAAAAATTCTCACGAACTTTTTAACCAACCGTGTCTCTGAGAATTATATTTTGTATCATTACAAAAAATTGCAAGATTGATTTGTTTTTTTTTAGCATATCTGTGAAAAAAAACAAGTATTTTCAAGCGATTATAATTTATAATGAAGGCTAAATTAAACAAAGTAATATTCCATATCAATTGAAAAGCGACGTTGGACTTGGCTTGGACATGTGCTGAGGATGCCACAAGAAAGCCTGAATTCATGCTTGTCTCTTCTACCAACCAGATGGATTCCGTCGTCGTGGAAGGCCACTGATGACCATCTATAGCAGTGATTTGAATTGTGTGGCGGCCCTTAAATCTCTTTCTCAAAAATACTTTTTTCACGTAAAACATGTATTAAACAAATTTAAGCAAGCTTTTTCTTCAATGAAGGAGAATAAATCGGTTCATAGAAACAGGCTTACAAATATTATGTCAAATTAAAAAAATAGTTAAAAATTAACAAAGACCATGAACGCATTAACTTATGAATTACATATAAATGATTTTTAATTAGCAAGTACTCATGATCTTTTTTTGCATGGCTTATTTATTTTCTAAATAACACGGTCAAAATATTAAAATGGAACCTATTACTCATTTATCTAAATTCACTTAATCTTTTATACACGTTTTTAAGGCTGTTTTACATGGAACATACATATTTTCTGTATAAAAAAAGGATTGAGCGTACTTTAAATCATTTTTTTCTTTGCGGCCCGAACCAACGATAAATTTGTTTTACGAGGCCCGCTAGAATGTAGAGGTTGTGCATCACTGATCTATAGTATGTACTCGGCTGAAGTGGGAGATATGGGAGGAAGCATGTAGCCTGACGGGCGACAGAGAATCTTGGAGGAATCATGTGGTGGCCATATGCTCCGACGCTCCGACTAAGGAGCGGATATAGACAAAAAAAAATGAATACAAGTTTTCTTAAATTATTTTACTTAACTAAAATGCATTAATTAATACTTAATTTTCATTCATCATACAGCTTGTTTATTGTTAAGAACTTGTTTTTTTTTCTAGAGATCAATAGTAATTCGATTTTTTATTACATATATTACTGAAATTAAATTTCTGTATGTATCATAACTAATAATGTTTGGTCAGAACCAACGGTGGGTGGGTGCCAATAAGTTAACAATGATCTCGCTTAATTTCGGCCATAATGTTTTTACAGTAGGAATGATGTATACACCGTGGCTTGCGGTTAGCTTGTTTCTTTTGTCGTCTTCGAGTGTTTCATCTTAAAATAAAAATATACAACATATGTTCTAAAGTAAATTTTTAAATTTAATACATGTGAACAAGATCTTTCATTGACGATGAAGAATAAATCGGTTTGTAGAGATAGGTTTACTGATTTTGCAGTTTAATACTACAAATTTTAAGCCAGATTCTATAGAATTAGTTAAGATTTTACAAAGACAAAGGTCGCATCAATTTTTTAATTGAAAATACATAATGTATTCCTAAATATTTCACGAAAAAACATATGTTAATAAATACACTGAATCATCTTTATATGTATTTTACGGAAAAATTAAGAACCAACAATGTTTTATAATGCAATTTAACCATCTACAGAAATTGTAGTTATGTAAGTACTGATTTTATTCGAGACGAATAATTTTCTCAATTCTCAAACTGGCCGGACCAAAATTTATCAAGGGGCTCGCGCAAGCCTGCTTTTTGATAACAAAAACACGTCAGAAAATTCCAAAAAAAATTAAAAAAAAATTAATAAAAAGTACATGTACGGATTATATAATATAAGATAATTTTGAGGCCCCAAGCTCCCCGTAATCCGACACTGCAGAGAAATAGTGTATATATGCTTTGTAACAGATATATCTACATTAAAATCAAAAAAAAAATGTTATCTTTTGAATATGCATTTTAAAGTAGAGATTCTTTAAAATATCTTTATATATTTTTTTTTGTACCTATATAAATGTAGTTAGCTTCACAATAATAGTGACAATATTTATTAAAAAAATATAATGCCATGTATTTATTACCTTTATATTGGCTGATTTATAGAAGATATTTTATCAAATTAAATAAATCAAAACTAAAATTTTCCAACGTTTTTAGCTTGGTGTCTTTTATAAATTTCTGCTAAGCCATTTGGCAAATTATTTATGCGGAATATACTTGTTTACGGTTTACCTAAGAGTGGGCTTGAAAATAGTTTATGTTTATGTGTGTGTTTCAAACGCGTGCTAAAAAGAGCGGCCGTCATCTAAATCTCGGCAGATTGTCATGATAAAACAACGGCCATTAAAATATAATATTCAGACGCGACCCATCAACACACAACTCCGCTGAACCGAACCAAACAGTCGTAAAACGTAGCGTTTTATCATAATTTTTATTACATTATTATGTTACACGGGGTGGCGCCACTCTCGCCACCGGACAGAGAGCGAGCGCAAAATGCCATTAGAACGAGAAGGATAGAACTAGGGGTAGATACATTTCAAACATTTTCCACGTAGATAAGAAGAGAACGCGCCGCGTGTTTTATTACCAGAGCGAGAAGGGGCGAGGGTGATATCACCGCATTTTAAGCCCGCTATTGGGTATCAGGCCCGCATCGCTATGGCGACGGATCAGGGGCGCAGCCAATCGGCGACGGATCCGTGGGCGGGGTCCGCGCTCCGGCGACGGGCGGGCGGTCTCGCGCCGTTCCGAGCGCAGTGCGCGTAGTCGGTACGCGGCGAGAGGTCGTCCGCCCCACCGTGTCGGTCGCCGGGGACATTGCTTCGTTCAAGGAGAGCGCGGCCGTGTGGGCGCCGCCCTGGGGGGCAGCGGCGGCGCGCCACCTGCCGCTTCCCACGCTCAGCTTCACCGTCTCCCAAGTGGCCGCCGTCTGCGTAACCCTGGAAGAAAGCGGGGACATCGAGAGGCTGGCGAGGTTCCTCTGGTCCCTGCCGGTGGCCCACCCCAACGTCGCCGAGTTGGACAGAAGTGAAGCGGTACTGAGAGCGAGGGCCATCGTCAGCTTTCACAGTGGAAACTTCAGAGATTTGTACGCTATATTAGAACACCATCGGTTCACTAAAGACTCGCATGGAAAGCTCCAAGCGATGTGGCTGGAGGCCCATTACCAAGAAGCAGAAAGACTCCGCGGCAGGCCACTCGGTCCTGTCGACAAATATCGAGTGCGGAAAAAATTCCCACTGCCGCGGACCATATGGGACGGCGAGCAGAAGACGCACTGTTTTAAGGAGAGAACGAGGAGTTTGTTAAGAGAGTGGTATCTGCAGGATCCTTATCCTAACCCTACGAAGAAGAGGGAGCTGGCGCAGGCGACGGGCCTGACGCCCACTCAGGTGGGCAACTGGTTCAAGAATCGGAGACAGCGCGATCGAGCCGCCGCTGCGAAGAACAGGTCAGTGATGAAGCTTCCTTACAACCATTCCTCGCGACATAAAACGTATAAAAAATGTGAAAGTTCCACAAATTATGTGATAAATAATATTTATGTTGTTGTTTGGTGACTGTCAAAATTTGTTTACCAGTTTCAAACATTCAAGTCCACTGCTTGTGGCCCTAAAAATAGTGCAAACGTTTTTTTTATGAAAACTCTTAAATTTCATTGAATATTTCACGGAAAATAAACACGAAAAGCTGTAAAGAATTTTCATTTTTATTTAACGACAGCTGCTTGCGTACATATATTTATGTGTCTTTCCAATTAATAGGGAGGAAATTTAAAGAATTTTCTATCATAAAATAACTTTATCATTAAAAGGGTTTCTCCAAGAAAACATAAAACATAGATACTATAATTATTTTAATATTTGTATCGAACATATTGATTCATATAAATATTATTATATTCTATACTTTTTTACTCGTGTGTAGTATATTCATTGAATTACAAAACTTCATTTACTTATTATTAATTTTTTAACACAAATATATACTAACGAATATATTTTATATTAACTTTTCGCTTATTTGCATAAATATGTTAATAAATTAGTTTTAGATATGGGTTTATTTATAACCTACTGGAATAGCATTCAATGTAATTAACAAAACTAAATTGAATTTTTTCGGGCATATCATTTTAGACACTTTATTGCGTGAGCATGGCTTGTCCTTATTTGAAATAAATAATTTATCCTATAATATACTAAGAAAACAAATACCATCTCTAATAAAATTTATCAAAACTTGCCATATTAACTTAATAATAAATTAGATTACGTGATAAATTTGATCAACCGATTACCAAAAGCTATAAATCATTGAATAAGTAAATGCTTAACGGTAATATATTGTCATAAAAGAAGATATCGTTTTAAGTACAAAGATATTGTATGTCAGTTTAAGCATGTTTTGATAAATATTGATGAAATGGACATATTCTGTTTTTGAAAGCTACAAACAAAGAAAATTCTTAAATTTGACAAAAGAAGGTTGTTTTTTTTAACCTCCTCTCGTAAAAAGAATCTTCGATTGACCTAATATAACTTTCAGGATTTATTTTGCGAACTTATTACGATAGGAAGTTAATAAAACCTGACTATTCCCGTAAAAATTATAAATTATCGCTCACACTGTTCTGCCTATAACTAGTCGATATCTTCTCAAATAGTCTCAATTTCTACAAAAACTTAACATACAATATCTCTGCAATAAGCCATCGATCAATATGTTATAATAATATATATTTCGCATATTAATTCAAAGATATACCCCGGATTGGCTTACAAGAAATTGAATTTTACAAAATTATAGTAAACACGCATGTTTATTTGTATATTACAGTAAACCCCCCAATAATGAAGATATAGGGGGATCATTACTGGGGGGCTCATTATTGGGGGGTTAAGATTTTCAATTGATTTTTTTTTAATTTAAAATGCGGAATTACATATTATTTTTTAATTAATTAATTGATCATAAATATGTATATTACTTAAGCATATACGTATTCAAAATTATTTAAGTCGTGCACATTATCAAGACGTGTGAATTTAGATACATATTTTAAATACAGATTTGTATGAACTATTTTTATGAAAGCCTAATTAGGAGTTTTATTTTTTTCATTATTCGGGGGATTTAACTCATTATTGGAAAACCTGCCGCAAATGTTATTGGGGGGTTCATTAGCGGGGAGCTCATTATTGGGGGGTTTACTGTACATATATATTTACAAATTATTAGGAACTCAAATAAAAACGAAATTTATCAAAGAAAGATCGGTCGTATTATAATTGCGAAAAAACGTTTGCAAAATATTTTCTTTTTCGTATAATGGCGCTGTGCGTGTTAATTTGAATTAATCTGTGAAAAGCATCGCGATCAATAACACAATAATAATAAAAAAAAACAATGACATTACTGTATTATTTTGCCGGCGGGCGGCGCAAGTTTGTGGCTTACCCGCCCGCGCGGTTCACCCACATATTGTTTTTTTACCGTCGTAACTTGAATAATATTCCAATTTCGAACACACGGCTCTACGGCGTAGATAACTAGATATCGTTAATGACGTCTACGCTATGTCTCTATTATACCGAATTGAATACGAATTCTTTCGTCTATGCAAATTTAAACGTAAGATAATATTATTAATCGCATGGCACTTAATCAAATCCGAATAACTGAATTAATTGCTCATGTTTACATTTGGAAGCCGATTACTATTAATTGAAATACATGATAAAAGAAAAAAAATATTTCGGCTAGTTATAAAATGAATTGTTTTTTTGTTCATCCATCGTAAAAAATATTCTTGACATGTATAACAATTTAAATTTCTAATTTATCGTCATTGATCCAACCACAATAATTGTTATCAAAAACGATAAACTTTACTTTTTTGGAATGAGCATAATAAATTCAAAATTTCTGTTCGTTTACTTGATATCTTTAATTGAAGTTTTTCGTTTTAATTCCTTAATTGAAATACTATTTTTTGATCTATCAATTAAAAAATATATACAAATGATTGAAAAAAAATCCGTTACTTTCAATTCCAGTATCAAGTCTAAGGGCTAGCTATTATTTATCTTTGATATCAAGTAAGTAATGACAACACTGTTAAACATCAAAACAGACAATTATTAATATCCTTTCCTCAGTCTATAATAGTAGGTAGTGTTTTGTACAAACTTCTTTTAAAATGTGGCATCATCTAGAAATAAGGTATTTGTTTGTACGTATGAAGTCTAGTACCAAAAATAAATATATAATTATAAATTTCTCCTATAAGTAGGTAACGCGTTATTTATGATCATAAATTATATGTATGTGTCATCTCATGTCAGTGCTTACTGGTGATATTGCTTAACATAATCGGATATAAGAATATTAATTGTATTTAAGTTGAGATCTGTGATATTTAATAGTAAAACGTGACAATTAATTTAAGGCAAAGAATATATTTTTTTAAATATGATCAATACTACTGTAACTGAATAAGTTAACTAAACTCATTAATAGCACATATTCTCATATGATACACTTTGCCTTTAATTGATAACAATAAACACTAAAAACAAACGTTATTTGAATTTTTTCCGTTCAATTAAATATCGCGCTAATAACAGAACAGAAAATATGGCTAATCTTTTAAATCAAGACACTTAACGATTTTGAAGGATATAATAAATCAATTTACAGTAAATGGTAACATTGCTACTAATATTTTGTCTAAATCTATGCTAAAATTTAAAATAACTTTGATTATTCCACGTATTGTGTAACTAACTGTGACACATGTTTCGCCTCTTTTACAGGCATCTTCAGACTAACTAACTAACTAACTAACAGACGTAACTCTGAAGATGACTCTGAAAGAGGCGAAACACGTGTCACAGTTAGTTACACAATACGTGGAATAATCGAAGATATTTTAAATTTTATATTAAAATGAACTTCCACAAAGTTACCGCCGAAACCATCGAAAGTATTATAAATCTATGCTTTTTATCTACGCATGTCGGTGCTTTAGCAGAGTGATCAACACTCTCACGTTTTTGGCCATAGATTCAAATTACCGATTAAACATTTTCATATATATAGATATATGAAAATGTTTAGTATGAATAGTCTTCAATCGATTTATCAGCTTGTGTTCAAATACACACATTTCTGATATGCTCACTTTCATTCTCATATATCTGATTTTTAAAATAAGACAAAGGAAGAGTCAATAAAAGTCTTTCACTGAAATAATTTTTCTATCGCAACCTTTACTAAGAGTGGTTAAAATACAGTAGAAATCTGCACGAGCCCAAGCCTGGCCGGCGGGCTCTTACCCGACCCGGCCCGTGGGTCGGGTTCGGGCGGGTAAGCGCAATTGAGAGTCGGGCTTTAGAATTTCGGATATAATCAGAGAAAAAATGTAGCAAATCGAAGATTTCAAATTCCTCGGTGAGCTAAAAAAAAAAATGACTTTCGGAGATAATCTGGGAAAAAGTATAGCAAATCGAGGATTTCAAATTCCTCGGCGAGCTAAAATAAGGAGTTTCGGGCTTCGGGACGGGTTCGGGTAACAAGTGCGGTATTAAAAACAAAACAAAATCTCGCATCACACTAGAAGTGTGGTTGAATGAAACTATAAATATTCGATCTGTGTATTATAGTATTTTTGATTTGGTGTTCCGAAAAATACTGCTTCCGTTTCAAGTCGTTTCTAAAGGTTTAATGTCATCCGAGTAGTAATTAATAACAAAATTTCATTTACAGACAGCAGTGTGATTAAAAACCTCAAGTCTACCGTGAGGATTTATGAGAAAGATAATTTAAAATAACCGGCAATTACATGAAGCGACTCTGCATAAAGGAGTTGTTACGCACGTTAAAAAACTTTGATTCGAACAACTCGTCCATGACACGAATATGTTGGTAAATTAAAAACACATAAAATCAATTTTTACTGCCTGAATATAGTTATTTATTACATTACATACAGTATAATAGCAAAATGTCACGATTTAACTTTATTTTCTATGTGTCAATTGTGATTAATTTATAGAAGAACTTTATTCTAATCAGGTAAAGTAACTAAGTATTTATTTACCGTCACAATATAGGAGAAAGTAACTAACTCGGACATATGCGATCAATTTAAAAACGACTTACACTATATTACATTCTGATTTGTTTTTTAACCTTTTTCGTGTGTTGACAATTTTTCTATACGACTATTTTGTTTGCAAAACATAAAATATTCTTTCAGTAGAAATTACTTAAACATGCACTTGTACAAAATAGCTACGAACAACAATATAACATAATTGTTGTAGAATTAGATCAATCTTTATGTTTAGAATAAATTTCGTGTAATAAAACATATTTTCAATAATTTTAGATAAAAGTATATATGGATAATTTTGACAATGACACAAAGCAAAATCGCCTCTAATTATATCTTAGAATTATTGTAAAATGAATACTTTGTTTTTTTATCTTATAAAATAAACAATATTTAGTCACTAAGTGTTTTTATCGATGAAATTCATTTAATAAAAATCTCATTATGGTAGCCAAAAAGTCTGCTTTAGCCCTGAAAGTAATTCATCTAAAATTTTAACTTCGAACCCAAATTAACCAGTAGCTATAAGTTAACATTTGTTTCGTACAAAATCAGAAGGTTTAAGTATTAGATTATAATTCATACATCCTCCAGCCAAAAGCACTGTTGTTAATGATGCAATATAAAATACAATCTTCATTGCTTATTGTTAGTATGTAGTTGAAGTGACTTAAGAATGGATTTTAAAAAATATTTATGGTACACGTTTCGTCATTTATACATTCTTTAGTATCGGCACGTGCCAAACTTGACGTGTTAGTTTGCTTAGCAGAATTTATGACCTAATTGTATTTAATTTATGCCTAATATGTTTCAGAAAATCTTGTTGTCTTAGCTCATATATTTTAGTTATCTTATTTGAAATAATTTGAATCAATATAAGCAAAGTTATTACTGTTCCGATTATTTGTAAGTTAAATACATTGGTATTAATCTGTTGAGTTTTTAATGCTATAATATTGTTTACTAATAAAACCACGTTTTTTATTTGACAGATGCTTAAAAAAATATTAAAATAATCAAATTTGAATCGTTCAAATTTGTGTGAATGTACATAATTTAAACGATTCAAATTTAATATTGAAGTTTCAGCAAGCACCTTCAGTAGAAATCTTACATTAAAATAATCATTTTAAAAAATCTAAGCATTAAATAAATTATCAAGAATACTACCCAGTATATAAAACAATATCTAAAACAAAACTTTAAATATATTACAAATAATAGATTTCTTATAAAATAACTAGTAAAAGTATCGCTTATTGTCTTACAATAACAATTTTATCTACGTTCCGCTAAAAAACAATTTTTGAAGATTAGAGTTTTTACTCTAATTTGATGATAAAACCGTGAAATTGCTATTTTTTGTCATTTTTTTCCGATGTGAATATTCCGCCGCCAAAGTTTAAAATACAGTTAGCGGAAAAGGATTATATACGTTTTCAGATATGAAACATCAAATGCGAATTTAGAAACAATTTATTGTGATATAATTTATCAAAGCATAACATAAAATTGCTTTTTTTATCCATGTTTAATCCCAATGTGGAGCATATGGCCTTCTAATGGAAGCATCTCAACAGAACTTTTTCTACGTTTTAAACTGAAACTGTTGTTGAAGGAAAAAATCCCTTCAACAGTTTCAGTTTAACCGAACCGAAAATCGATCGAAAAAATATTTTTGTACTAGGACTCAAACCCGTGAGATCCGGCACGGAAAACAACAACGCTAACTACTGCACCATACGATCTAATTATTAGTATTGCTTATAGATAATGGTACTCGAATGTTATTTTTTTTTATCCATCTTCGCTCCCAATGTTGAGCATATTAAGATACCTTCTTATTGAGGTATCTAAACAGAGGTTTTTTTCTACGAGAACTGTTTTTTACTCAGGACCTCTCTTATTCAAAGAGAGTAGTAAGAATAGATGGATAAGGCTAAGATAGGACTAGTGGCTAACCAATTCCTCTCACTACACCCAGTCATTAAAGGATAAGAAAGTTGGAAGAGAATTTTTAGACACCAATTGCATCGATTGCTAATAGTATACCTAATATTTTCAACTGCACTTAATTATTTATTAACTTTTTATTTCTGAACACTGTAGTGCATGCATCTGTTCTCGAAGTTCAGTACACAGGTTTTTCTGAGTCTTCGTCAGGTGCCATGCTTTGCAACCGTAAAGCAGTACCGGCAGAATGCTTGTGTCGGATAATGGGGGTGAGGTGGTTTGATTTTGTGAGGAATTCAGATATGAGGGAGCGTGCAAGACAGCGTCCCGTCACGTCAGTGGTTATGGAGTGACGTTGGAACTGGCTGGGTCACGTGCTGCGGATGCCTCCGGAAAGCCTCAATCCTGCCTGCCTTTTCTTTCGACCGGTGGGATTCTGGCGTCCCGGGCGTCCGTCGGGTACTATCCATAGGATGTACTCGGCGGAACTGAGGGATGCTGGCAAAGCAATTGGCGAGAGACAGGAAAACATGGAGGTGCCGCGTGGCGGCCATATGCTCCGCATAAGGAGCGAACATGGCCAAAGAAGAGAAGAAAGAAGAAAAGTAGTGCATGCAACCAAGTCTTGAGGAATTTCTTCTCGGGACATTTCTGGCAAAATTTTGAACACGACCTATAATTTCTACGCCCTATAAGAAGAGTGTGAAGCCACAGCGGATGGTGATGGGTACAACATTGAGTACCCTAGGAAATTTAAATAAAATAACGCCTTACGTTTCACTAATCAGAATGTTTATATTGATGTAAGCTGTTTTTTTTTATTACGGCAGCAGTATCGACTGTTGTATCTTTCATAGATAACTAAACTTGTCGACGAGTTGTGATAAAACTCAGATATCTAGACTCATCATTAAGACGTTGAATTCCGAGTCAGAAGTTTTCGTGAAGAATCATTAGCAGAGCTTTGTGAATGAATGGTCACTGTATCCATACTTAATACGTCGAGTCAGGCAGGTATTAGTGAACAAGGCAGCCGGGCAGTTGTGGCCACGGCTAAGTGATTTGTGATGGCAAACCCAAGGTGTTTACATTCACGTTAGTGCCACAAAAGAAAAGAAGCGCATTTTGAAAAGATTATTATTATCGTTGAAACCCGGTAGCGCTGTTGTATTTTTTTCAACTTACCGGCTTCGCAGAATGAAACGTTGAAAATAATACCAGCGACTTAATGATCGCTTTTGTTCACTCAAATGGTACGTCCGTACGCAACATTTGCAAACGTTACGTATTTACGATTGATTTATGTTTGAGTGGGTAAAATATCTTTCGAACTATTTTTTTATGAATATTTATTTTAACAACGCCTCTGCGACGGATCTTCAGTTTGCTGTGACTAGTATTTAGAACAATAGTTACGCATCGCCACAATTTCCATACCACCAGTCGTGGGCTGCCAATAAGTTAACAATGGGCTTGCTTAATCTCGAAGCAATTTTCAGTGTTCTCAGTTCTTATTACTCATATGCAATTATATGCAATACTTAAATAAGCATTCAATTGTTACTTAATACACTTATAATGTGTAACAATATGCAATTTACCGTAAACTTATCAATGTAAATAGCTAAAAATGTAATATTGTGTATACTGAAGCTGTCGTAGATAATATATAAATTAGAAATTGCAGTTATATACTAATTTGATCTGAGAATATTGTTTTCTCATAAGTTAACAAGGGGCTCGCCGGCCGCAGTAAAATTCAACAAACTGAGCCCCCTCCAGCCCACCGCTGTCCGTAACCGACTTACACAGGAACTTTTGACATTTACAGTAAAAAATATTTGTACCAATCAATTTTCAACACAATTTAAAATCAATTGTTTTCAAGCATAACTTTCAATATTCAAAATTAAAACACTTTTGTTCGTTTACTAAATACACGTTTTTATTTTAAAATCAGGACTGGCATTATAAACGGATTTTCTCCGGCATTATAAACATATTCTCCAGGATTCACAGAGTTAAAGTATGACAATGATAATGCATATGAGCTTTCTAAATAGAAATAAGCTTTTGTAAGGTAAGCTTAATCCGCAGTTAGTAAGTTTACAATACATCCGGTATTAATTTGCACTTCTCACAAAGGGGACGGTAAGAAGTGTCCAAATACGTTTTTATCTTCTTTCCTGTTTTTAAACAAAAGAAATAGATGTGCGGGGATGAATTCTCGAATATTTTCTTCAAAAGTGTATTAAATTATAATGGCATATGACATAAAACATTTTTTTCAATCCATGCCCGGTCCTAATGTCAAGCATTTGGTCTCCTAATGGAAGTATCTTATAAGAAGTTTTTCTTAGAAAACTGTTTGTAACTTAATCGCCCAACCTTTTTTATAATATTAAATATATGTATATTGTGTAGAATTAGAAAATGTATGTTAATTCGTTTATCGATCACTTGAATTTGAATTGTGTTGACACTCAGTACTTGGTAGAAAGACCTTATATTAATATATATACATATACAGTACACATTAGAGTACTTAGACCACAACTTTATTATATAATCAGGACTACTGTAGATCAGCAGCATTTTAACAATAGCACAAGTACATCTAACTAACTAACGGGCATAATATTTTTGTTTGTATCAATGTCCAGTCCCAATGTGGAGCATATGGCCTCTTAATGGAGGTATCTCAATAGGACTATAGCTGCGCTATAGGACCCGACAATACAATAATATTATAGCTATGTTCTTCTGCGTACTTTTGACGGTTTGCTGGCGGTTTTTCAAACCGTCAGAAGTACGTAGAAGAACAGAGCTTTATGTAAACGTTTATTTTAACAAAATTAAAAATGAAAGTTTCTTTTGCAATGTGACAGTCGCCCGCTGTGGGCTAGTCGGTTAGAGCTTGCTCAACGGATCAGGTGGGTCTGGGTTCGATTCCCAGTAAGGTCAATGTCAAATTGGATTTTTTCAATTTAAATTTGAGATCTAAGACATGGGTGTTTGTAACGTCAATTCTCCTTCTCATTGAGATTGAGATTGAGATATCTCGTATGATCTTTCAAATTCAATATTTGACGCATTGGCGTTAGCTGTAATGTCAAATATTTTCTGAAAAAAAAACAATAAATAAATAAATAATAATAAAACTTGGAAAATGGCAAATAAGTCAACCTAATATGTTTCAACAGAACGCATAGAACTGTCAACTGTCATTATTGAAGGTAATCAAGTTACTTATATAGGTACAGTGTGAAGAATTTAAAAAATAAATAATGGCAGTGGTGACTGTTTATTTTAATAGTAAACATCTTCTGATATATGCTCCATTAAGCTTCCAGGGATCACCAGGTATTATCACTTAAAGCTCAAACTAATTTCACTTATATCGAAAGGTGTTTCTATATAAAAGGTGTCTGGTAACACTTCGTATTGTGATGTCGGAATAGATTATCTTTATTATTTGAAGGGTGTAAACAGATTCGGTACAATAGATTTGTATGAACTGAAAAATAGACTCGATATCCCAGATATACAGGGGATTTATGAAATATACTAATGCAGTTCAAAATATTACTTAAATTAAAGATGAAGGCAAAACAGCATTAAAGATAATTTTCGGTGACAAATCAGCAATTCAAACAATACTCGAAATTGTTTAAGACCGTATTACTAAAATAATGTTAATTGTCAATAATTGCTTTTTTAAAATACCGCGACACTACCCGATTACATTATATAAGGAAAGATCAGCGGTGGGTAGCCTATGCGTTAATAAGGGGTTTGTTTAATCTGAGAGTTATTTGTGATGTCCTAAAGATGGAGCGGTATTTTATTATTATTATTTAAAAATATGCAATAATTATTATAACGATTGAATGCTACGTAATATACTTATATTATGCACTCGTAAAATAACAAATATAAATAACATAACTAAAAAATTTACTAACCTTTTTAAGATTGCAATAATAAAAAGTTCTAAGAATTTTTTAAGAAAGAAAAATTATCAGGACTGATATTAAAACATTTTTTTTCATAAATGTCGTTTATCCTCACCGTATCACATATGCTCAGGGACACCGGGACAGTTCCGGTTTCAAGCGGCGTGTCCCGGTTTCTCTGAACACAGCTTCAATGTCCCGTTTTTGAAATGAGACAAACTCGCAGTAACAATTAAAATTAAAAAAAAAAAACGCGTAAAAACAAAATCCTGGCGGTAGAATCTAGACTAGTAGATGAAGGTGTGAGCGTGCGCACGCATTGAATAATACATTTAAATGTAAATATTGTATTTTTTATATAATTTCATATTATATATCTAATATGACATGAAAAAACATTACTATCTAGAATCTAGAAAATTGTGTTGTATGAAAGTGTGGGATGCTTAAAACGGCGCCTAAAAGTACGGATTTTTTTAGGTGTCCTGGTTTGGGGAAAAAAATAAATGAATAAGAAATTGTCTAAGAAAAAACTTTTATTCAGTGTTTTTTCTTGGTTCCAATTTTCACAAGCTTATCTTTTTAAACTTAAAAGCTCAATTTAGATACTAATTCGGTATTTGCAGCTTACATCCTTTTGACAGAACGTGTATCAAGTTTGATACATTGTGATTATAGCAAAAAAACTGTGGATTACTTCCTTTTTCCTGTCCACAGTCGATATATTACTTGCATCTAGAGCAAGTACAATAACTTTGAATAAATTTATAAAATAACTAAGAAAACATTTAAATTATAAAATCATATCATATTTATAAAAACCCTGTTTTTATATTCGAACTGGTTTATATAATGAGATCTCGTTTATGTCAAAAAAATATGTTAAAACCATTTTATAAAATCTTTATTGTTATTTAACTTCAGGGTTCCATTTGTCACCTCGCCAGCTAACCAGAAGGCCAGGGTTTGTGGCTCGGTGTGTTAATAGATTAGGGGTTGACGTGCGGTGCCGCCTCTAAAACCTTTAGTTTACTTCGAAGGAATGGCAGTCTATCAAAAAATTAAAGATGTGCAATTATGTATTATAGCTATTTTAACAAATCAATCGGGGATGAAATTAAATGTATTTAGAATAATCGTTTCTACGTTTATTTATGGCAAGTGTGAGGCCAAGAAGTATTTATTTTATATTTTATTGATCAATATTATTAATTTCTAATCATTTTAACTAGAGCGTTACAGGTAACAATCAGTCGTTCTACACTAATTCCTGCCTTCTACAATGATGTGTTAATTGTTAAATATGTACGTACAAACACTTTGTTATTGAAAGATCATTATTTTGATCTGCATCAAAAAGTATCCGTAATATATAATTAAGCAAACAAATTTAGATATTTTTTTATTTAAATACCATATAAAAAATATTATTAGGCAAATATATGTATACTATTTAAACCATTTTTTTTACAACAACAATAATTAAACACTGTAGTTGCTAGCTATTTTGAAATTACGCTTCTTCATAATTATTATGGCGTTGTGATAAAATAATTATCAATTAAATTTTATAATTCTCAGTGAACTAAATAATTTGCCATTTTGAATTTATTATGATGGAATTTTATCAATTGTATTTCCAATTCAATTAAACTAACCTTTATCTTTTTGGATGAATATAATATACCTTCACGCTTTCTAGAATTTGCATTCAATATTTTTGCATATATTAATGACCACTTCTATATTAACCAAAATGAAATCTTCATTTATTTTTATTATATACCTGAACTAACTTGACATGCCTTTTTTACTAAAATTATCAAATAAGGCTAAAAACACACAAAACTAAAATATCGATACACCAGTTCAAGACGGGAACAAGTCAAAATAAGTGATATTGAGATATTCACTTTTCAAAATTCTAATGAGCGTATGAAATGTACTGAAAAGTTTAAATTCCACAAAGGAACTTCTGCAATATCTTAGCTACAATATTGAATACGAGTAATTGCTTTATGGAAAAATATAGATCTTGATATGACAAATCCAATAATGTTAATAAATCAAAAAGTTGTGAACTTGTTCTCGTCTTGAACTGGTGTATCGATATCATATTAGGTCAAGTAAGTAAATATATAAGCTAAAAAAAATCTGTGGGCATTCTTATGGGCTTATCCTTTTCGCCAGCAATAGTTGTAAACTCAGTGATGCATTTATTACTTATATAAACACGAAACATTCATTTGCTAAGCGTCAGTTCAAGTTCATCCGTGCACTTGAACGCCTGATGAAGCCAAAAGGCGAAACCCGGGTCGTTATCTGTGTAACGTAAATCTGTGTAAATGTACATAATTTGAACGATTCAAATTTAATATTGAAATTCCACCAAGCACCTTTAGTCGAAATTTTAAATTGAAACAAATCTGTTTGAGTATAATTGTGAAGTTAAAAAACAATATTTTACAATACTTCAAGAATTAAATAAAAGTTTTTGTTAATATATTCTTTAAAATGGAGGTATTCTCATTGAATTCAATCAATAAAGTGACAGTTACAATTATAAAAATGTTAATACAACCTTCATCATATGAGTAATGTTACCTCTGAGCTCATATATTATTCATTTTTACTTTTGCCCACCTTTAGGGTGAACTCTACACTTTAATTCTAATCGCCATAATAATAATACCTACCCTTAATACGGGTACATAATATTATAGGCTCTTAGGCAAATATTTTCGTTTTACTCTGTTGCGTGGATAAGCAAAGAGCTTTGCGGTTCAGTCCACCATAATCCTTCCCTTCCCGACGGACACACTTACAGCAACTTACAACCCTTACATTATGCGTTTGGTTTTAGCCAAGTTGTGTTTAATCTGTCTATGATGTTTTCATCCGGGGATTACTGTCCCAACGTGGTGTTATTTAGTTTTAATCAGTAAATGGAAGAGAAAAGATTTACTTTGTAAATGGTAAGGAATATTAATGACGTTGGGTGATACCCATTGTTGAAAATGTGAGTATGTACTATTTATATATAAAGGTTATTTTTAAGTGGCCCCAAGAACGATATATCTGGGTCCCACTTTAAAAAGATGTGTAAAAAAAAATCAACCATGTCTGTTCTTGATGTGGAGCATATAACCTCTTAATGGAGGCATCTCAATAGATTTCTTTTCTACAAAAACTGTTTGATAATATTAGTTAACCACTAGTCTTGTTTTAGCCTTATCCTACTATTGCTACTACTGTCTTTGGAAAAGGGAAGCTTGACGACTGATTAACAAACAGTTCTCGTAGAAAAAACTGAATGGGAGCAGACATGGATTTAAAAAAAAAAGAATATAAAAATTGTTATATAACTTTGTGAGAAAGCTCATTGCAGCTCTTTGTAAAAGTATAAGATTAATAATCATTTGATCTTACTATTTCAACGTTTATTGTGATCAAATTGGAATAAAAATTAACAATAAATCATTCTTTTGCATTTGATTTGAAAAATAATGTCATTTTTGTTCACTCTTGGTTTCTAGAGTACGATTTAGATTTTACCAACCTAGAATTTATTGTAGCGTTCGAATAACTTGGAAGCATCGAATGATTGGAATGGTGATATCTAATAAAATTACAGACGAAAAATGCTTCATTCACACCCTAATGACATCCGTAAAGGATCCCAAAGCGCCAAAAGGCGAATCGAAATCAAGGAATGCGATCACACGGCCGGCGTGCATGGAACAAAAAGGCTTAACCCGCGGCTCTCTGCTCTATCTCCCATCATATTTCGGAATGGGGCGCGACGGGACTCGAACCCGAACACCTTTGCATCAATACCGTTCTGATAAGGGATCTGTGGACCTTTATCTACACGTTTCAATGCATATATAGTATTATATCGAATAATGAAAGTGTTAAATAGGACCATTTGAAAGCTAAGGAAATACAGTAGATACAGTAAATTCATTTTTCAAAGATACTTTTGTATGGAGTGTTTTGGGTAAATTGTACATTTTAAATTTAAGGTATGTATTATAATATTTGGACTGTAAACCTATATGTAATATATGAGGGTATTACTTGCAAATACGGCTTATGTCAAAATGGTTAAAAAATGAATCTTGAAATTCATTTTGTAAAACAAATGTACATTTTAAAAGTATTATTACTTTGGAATGATATTTTTTGTATTATCAAGCCATTTTTGAGAATGATTTCTAAAAATACCTTGAAAATTTATATTTATTTACTAAATAACATTTATGGTTGATGTTTCAACAATTTTGTAATGAGTCTAGTTTGCAAATAATACTCTCATGATACATTAATGTGGTACCAATAGTATAATATGTATCATTTTAATTAATTACTAAAGTGAAACACTTAGTTAAACCTACTTTATTGAAATATTATATTTAAAATAAACTTCATCATATTTCGATGGACATTCATAAAAATGTGTAAGAAAATTGTTCATTGTTTTAACTGACATTTTTTTTCATCCTTATTTAGCCATTGAAGCTTTCAGGTTTCTGACTAATTAATTTATATAGTGAGTCTTTATATCCATTAAAAGAATGCTATTGAAGCGATTACAAAGGACAAAAAAAAGCTTTAAGCAAAGCACATTTGAAAGAGCTTCCAGATATTGTTCGTAAGTGTTCAAAAAACAAAATTGTTTAATAATTATCAACATTACATTGAAATTGTGGTTTTCAGCTATAACTGACAAATACTTGGGAAGTATTTAAATGACTTTCGAGAGTGATTTAAAAACGAGCAAGTTGACAATGTTAGATTCATTTTAGTAATTTTTGGTTTAAGAATGTTTACATAAGCATTGATCGAAAATGTTTTTTGAATAAATACTATCGGTAATAATATTATTCACCGATAACCAACCATTTGCAGTTATTCTGCATTTATTTGTATTTTTTTTAAATTTAATAATTGTCTTAAGCCCGTGTGAAAATAAACAGCATTACTGCTGAGCCATGGAACCATAAACTTTGATAATTTCGCCGTAATATAATAGTTAATAAAAAAATAAAATAACAAAGTACAGAGGTGTGGTCATACGCCTAAAGAATCACGATACCAATGTTACAATAACACCTTAAGAATGTCATAATATTTCATTAGGGAAGTATGGCAACACCTTTCGGATCATAAAAATTACAAATTATGCATGCATCATATAAATTTTCATTCCGAAGAATCATGTATCTCGATCTAGCCGTTATGAACCCAAATAAATAAACACAAAAACAAAACTTTAATAGCTGAAAAAAAAATCTCACACCGAAATATTGGGCAAGTCGTTAGGTGAAGTACTAATAGTTGGTAATATCTACTTATGTGTGGCTTCTGTTTTAAGTTTGGGGATCATTAATCATATTTAGTTTCACAGACTGTTCACAGATGGACGACGGTCACGTAACACCAATTTTTATACGAATTATTGAATAAAGGTGTTCTCTTACCAGCTATTAGGTGCGGTTTTTTGTTCGGCGTAAAGTTGATGCCTCCTTCATAATAACTCTTTTTATGTTTTATTTACGCATGGGACAAGCTCATATTCATTTACTACGTTTTTTTATTGTTAATAACGTAAATTGGTTGTAAAATATTGTGCAATTTAAAGAGTTTGAAAATAAATTATAAGTAGTGGATATGTTACTACAGTCAAACTTGGTTATTACGATCACGGAAATAGCAAGATCTCGGATGTTATGAGGAAACATTTTAGTTTATGGTTTTCTTCATATACAAAACAGATTTTCCTAAATAATGTATATATTACTTCTAAAATTCATCTCATAAATTTCCTTATGCGTACATCTATAAAACTATTGCATATATTGATAAAAATTTAGTGGTCTATGTATTACAAATTAATAAGCTTTAATTTTTCGTTATCTACGTTATCTGCATTGATATTTTTACATTCCACAACTCTTACAATCATTTTATTAATTTCAACTGATTTATTTAGAAATGAAAAAATAAATAATTACTTAAGGTTTCGTATATATGAGCTCTCTACAAGTAAAGTAAGCCAATTTGTAAAAGGCAAAACTTTTTTCTTGGACTTTTAATTAAAATATTGTCTTTACATTTTTTTTACCATGTCCGCTCCCAATGTGGAGCATATGGACTCCTAATGGAGTTTATATCAACAGAAGTGTTTCTACGAGAACTGCTTGTTACTCAGTTGATCAACCTCTCTTTTTCCAAAGAGAGTAGGAATAGAAGGAAAGGGCTAGGACAGGACTAGTTGTTAGCTAATCGCTCTCGATACGCCCCGTTCATAGGATAGGATGGGTGGGAGGGAGAAATAACTTTATACTGTGAAAATGTGTGATTATTTCTTTTACTATTCTGTGTAGTTATACAATCTTTTTGAAACTTAAATACTTGTTTTCTTTGTTTTGTTTTAACGAGCCGCAGTAAAAAAAGGTCAAATTAGTCGTCTGGTATCAAATGTTAGTTACGAGGTGTCAATATTCAGCCATCGATATTTCAGAATTATATATTAAAAATACTTGTAAATTTTTAGAAATAGAAATACGCGATAGATTTTGATCTACATAAACATTGAAAATATCATTAACATTATCATGTACGTCTTAATTTACATTTATTCACAATAAATTATTCAAGAGTATTTCAAATGATACAAAAAACACACACCCATAATAAAACATATCATTAAAATTAAAGGATTGATACGCATTTTTAATTTTTATTCAAAATATTCAAATGCCGTAAATAACATAATGGATACAAAAAAAATCCTGCAATCTTGAACCCCTAATAATAACAACAATGAAAGAGCCTCATTTTACAATAAATGAGTTATAGAAGCCTTAAGCAATTCAAAGCCTCAGTTACATCGATTGCCATATAAATATCACCTGTAATTATATGTGCGGATGATCAAGATGCCAACCCGTTGCGTGGGGCGGAGTGCCAAAGACTTGGTAATATTTTGCATTGAGATTTTGAAATATGAAACATAGCTAGTAAGATGAGTAGTCAAAACTTCAAAGCTTTTTTAATTGCTTTAAGTATAAATTTATAACAACCTTTTTTATAATCCATTGTTTTATATAATCCAAGTATGTATTAACGTCATTGGCTTCGGATACGGCGCTCGTAAGTTCGTGTCTCAGAAAAGACAATTTTGTGATTTTTTTTTAGTAGATTTACCCTTTTTTGTTTGAAGGTCTGGATAAAATTTTACTCGTCACAAGATATAGTATAAAAACATAAATTCATAAATCGTTTGAAAAATAAGTCTATGAATGATAGCGTAATGGATTCTTACCAGTAGAGATGGTAACCGAAAATCATGGTACTGACGACCAATGTACCTTCTAAGCTGCGCGCGCGCTCGGCCGCGCATCAGTTTGAAGGCCCCCGCGCACTCATTCCGGGTTGGCGCGCACTCCAATAATACTTTTGCCATAATATTTTTTTAGATTGAAATAACCCTTATTAAGATAATTGAACTAGAATAAAATTCTTATCTACTATCAGAACAAGATATTGATTTAACTTGAGTGTATCAGGATTAGTTGCAAGGACGACTTGAAAAACTATATATTTTTTTTTTAAATAAATCAATGAAATATGTAAATAGCTTTATTAGCGACTGACTATATGTTTCTCTCTGCGTATTTTCATAATATGTGCTTGATTTTATTACATGAAAAAAAATAATGAGTTTTTTTATTTCTTTTGTTTTGTTTGATAAACCTATTTTTTTTTTTGTTTTTATTTGATAAACTTGTTTTCCTTTCTGCATCACACCGAAGATGATATCTCCTCAATGATACAGTTAAGATACATGTTTTTAGGCACAATTTGATAAGCAACAATAATAATAATTAAAAATATAAAGATATTAATAAAGGTTAATTAAATACATTGAATTGGTATAACTACACGTAAAAAAAAAATTAAATAATAATAAGCAAGAATTATAGTTAATGGCACTAATGAAACAACTTTTAATTTTGAAATAGATATGATTAAGGATTTAATGGTGAGGGGGAGGAAAGGTAAACTTTTTCTCCAAAAGAAGTAGCAAATTTCTTGAAGTGACCGAAGTTTTCTGGAGACGAAACTAGATCTGGATGCCCGATAGGACCATCACGGTTATTTCTACATAACGAAACACTTATTTATAAATAATCAAATGATTATACTTATTATTATGCAAATCAAAACAAAATAAAACACTATCTTTTATATCAAATGCAACAATTTATGCCGCGCATTTGTTGAATTGGGCCGCGCAGTTTTTGATTTTACCGCGCAGCTAACCTCTCATCTTAGAGGGAACATTGCTGACGGCTCGGCGCCAGTCTTGGCTTATACAAATATACTCATATGCACAATTAACTTAAATTTAGTTACTGTACACAACATTTTTCCGGTTATCCAATTTTCATAAAATATAAACAATCATTCGATACTCCACCCTGTCGTTTAGGGCAAGCCGTTCAGAGAACAAAGGTGTTCATAATACTCGATAGGCAAGAGAATTAATTGTCGACCGCCGGTGAAACGGACTACTTACACTTTAAATATCACGTAGCATTTCTTTAATGGTTGTTCAATTTGTGTTTTTAAACTTCTGTTTGTTTTTTTTTTTTGAATGATTTGAAATCTACTGAGATTTTTATATAAAAAAAGCATATTTGAGCTCCTTCAATAACGAATGCTTCTATATCCTTGCGGCTACTGACAACTTTTTGTTAATTCCAATAACATTATACACTCACGTATGATACTAAAAACGTTGTTGGTAAGTATCAACATTATTTGTAATATATATATTTTTTATTTACATCTAATCATTTTTATGAGAGAATTTTTACTATCCATGTCCGCTCCTAATGTGGAGCATATGTCCTGCTAATTGAGATATCTCAACATAATCTGTTTGTTACTCAGTCCTTCAACCTTTTCATATTCAAAGTCTCATGTAGAAATTAAAATTCGATATACGCATTTTCACATTTGTTAAGTGAATGTAAAATGTATGTGCATCAACTGTATATATACATTAAAATTAAATATTTTGCTTGTTTTTATTATGAAAAATATTTGGCAGAATTGACATACGATATTACACATAATAATTGATTTTCATATTTAAAATGTTTAAATACACGGAGTATTCTGCGTACGGAGTATTTTATGTAGCGGTGTGATGGCAATACGTTAACAAGGGGCTCGCATAATCTCAAAGCACTTCTGGGTGTTCTGGGGAAGGAGTGATTTTTTTAAATACTCCTATGCAATTATATGCAATACTTAAATAAGCAATCGATCGTTCCTTTATACACTTATCATATGTAACAATGTGCAATTTACCGTAAACTTATCAATCTAAATGGCTAAAAATGTACTACTGTGTATACCGAAGCTGTTTTAGATTATATTTATGCCAGAAATTGCAGTTATATACTAATTTGATGAGAGAATATTGTTTTCTTTTAAATTAACAAGGGGCTCGCGTGAGCCACCCCGAGCCCCCTCCAGCCCACCCCTGATTTTACGTACTGAAGGTTCTGTATACGAAAGAGTCTTTGTTCGCAAAAATCAGTGTACGAACAGTACCGGTGCGAGGTTATTTGGCGCCCTAGGCAACGGTCATTGGCGCGCCCCCTTTTTAACAAACTGTGGAATATTTTTTTATATGCATGTCCGCTTTCAATGTGAATCATATGGCCTCCTAATGGAAGTATCTCAAAAGAAGTTTTTTACGAGAACTGTTTGTTACTCAGTCGCTCAACCTACCTTTTTCGATTTATATAGAATACGATACATAATTATTTATTTATTTATTGTTTAAAATTAAAATTATAGTACATGACATAACAGCTGACGCCAATTCGCCATGTACTTGACAAATATAAAGAAACGAAATATAAAATAAAACTACATAATACATCAAAATCAACACAAAAAAATCAAGAAATAAAATAGTAAAATTTAACAAACAGTTCACAAATACTATTGCTAAAAATATCCACTTCTCTAGGCCAGTGTTTCCCAATCATTTTATGGAATGTAACACTTCGCAAGCTCGGAAAATATAACGGGACACTTTAAAGATTGAATTTTTGACACTGAATTTTTAAGATATTTTTAAAACTGTGTTGCAGCGTATAAAACCATTCCAATTTTTTCGGAACACCTACTCTGGCTCCGCGGAACACTAGTGTTCCGTTAACATAGTTTGGGAAACCCTGCTCTAGACAATGAGTTAATCAATTAAACGGCCCTAGGAGCTGGTGACACATACCTTCTAAGCGAGGTATAAGTTTACAGATACAAGTATAAGCTATTATTGGTTATTTGAATATAAAAAATAGTTTGACTGCTCAATTAATGCGCCCCTTAATGATTAGCGCCCTAGGCGATTGCCTATTTCGCCTTTATGGTAGCGCCGGCCCTGTGTACGAAGTATTCGTGTTCGGAGAATTCGTGTTCGAAAGAATCACCGAACCGCCTGGAATATTCGTCAAGGAAAATGTATCCGTTTGAAATACTTACATCTCTCTGGCATTTAGTGCATACTTTTGATTAATTGTCTTCCCATTGTGTTGTGAAGTGAGCCACCGTTTTGAGACCAAAGATATTTCTCGATTGATGTCATAATTAAGTACTGAAACCAGTTTGGGGAGGCGGCTGGTAACAAGTCGAAAGCTTTTTGTATTGTTGCAATACCAATTACACCTTTATTTTATTTAATCAGAGGCGTTTAATTCAATAAACAGATTTTTTAAATGTTATATTATCGATGGTTTAGCGCAAAGATATTTTTGATTGGTTGAACTGGAATTCACTTGGTAAAACTCCATTGTAATAAGGAAAAAAATAGCAAAGTGTTTAGTTCTACATTTTTTAAAAATATTAGTTGATAGAATCATTCAAATTATGTACACTCCCACAGATGTTGTCACTAACGACCCGGGTTTCGCCTTTCGGTATCTTCAGGCGTTCAAGTGCACGGATGAACTTGAACTGACAAGTTCAAGTTCATCCGTGATGATCAAGATTCAAATTTAATATTGAAATTCCACCAAGCACCTTCAGTCGAAATCTTAAATTATTAGTTGATAGCTTTTTCGTCAGAACTATGTTTACTCAGCTATATAAATATACTAGCTTAGAAGAAATACACAAAACATCTAGTTATTTACTATAACATCCTAATTTATATTACAAAATAATGTATTACATTTATTTAATATGGCTTTAATGTTTCTAAGAATGATAACAAATATAGGATTATTCGAGGTAAATTAGTTTAAATCAAACTGATATTTATTATTAGTTACATTAGGGTTTTTAGTTACGGTGATGGAATATAAATTAGGATGGTAAAGTAAATAACAAGATTTATTGTTCACTGTTACTGTCAATACTTGGTGGAACGGCATTATACTAATAAAAACACATGGCAAGTGCCATGAGCGAAATCATGTACAATATTCACCATGAGCGAAACCGGTCTTGACCTTTCTAAATAAAGTGGAAATAAATTTTGTGTGTTTTATTAATAAGATGCACATATTGTGTATATCTTCTTAGTCAGTATATATAGCTGAGTAAATTCAGGTTTAAGCATATTTCTTATGATGGCATACGCCGAAATAGCTATAAGCTGATTTTAAAAACATTACTATTTTTTATCATATTGACATTTGTTGTTTGCAATGTCTTTTCTCGTAGAGTTTTACTTTACTCGAGTATTTTTTGTACTTGTGTGGCCTTACTAATTCTATGCCAAATGTTTTTCTTTGAACTATCTGATTTAAATCCAAACCGTTGTCATTGTTTGTCAATGTGTGGCAGGGAAAAAAACGCAATAATTGATGGTACAAAATTACTATGACCAGTTTTACCTGTTCGCTAACAGGTTACTCAGGTCCTAAAGGAAGTAGAAGATCGTGATTTCACAATGATCATTCCAGCCATGTTATTCGCCACGACGCTACTGTACTGTATAAAATCGAATTAAAAAAATGTATAAGTAAAACGTAGAGGATCAATAGTTTGAATAAATCATGCCGTAGACAGAATAATTACAGTTTCCGAAGTGTCGGTCGATATTTTTTCGGTTTGAGCGCGTGTCACTGTACCACAAGTAGTTTTCCGGTAGTTGATGGCAATGACCTTATTAATCTCTGTTACAATATAATACCTGGCCAATAATATTTAGTTGTTTGTATTCATTACAAGGTATCATGATTCATCTCGGTTTGCTTTGATAAAAGGATAATAAAAAAAAACAGCCAGTACAACGGTAGCAAACCATTTAAAACAGGCATTAATTTTTTGAGACGAATCGGACAGCCGATTCTCTTAAAAAATTAATAAGAATGTATTTAGAAAATTATGTTCGCACATTCGCAATCTAATTAAAAAAAACATTAGTAATGTAACTTTGTGATGGATGCTGTATGTTGATTGGTCATATAATAATAACCATTTTAAGAAATTAATTAAATTTAATAATTTAAAAGTTTATACACTATTTCATTTAGTGAAGATATTACAACGCGGCTGAAAGCCTAATCAAATCATCTTTTTAAGCTTTGACGATGAAGGATTATTCGGTGAATTTTTTACTTTTGTTTATGACATTACATTCAGTGAAAATATTGATTCGCGGCTGAAACCATAATCAAGCCATCTTTTTAAAAACATGATGCTGAAGTCAGAAAACCTTTTATGAGATAGTCACTCACTGCTATACTGATGTACAGAATTTCACTAAATCTGATATGCATTATAAGATATCTCATTATTTTTCTCTGGTTGTTTTATAAAAGATATGACTTTTTTCTTGAGGAGGCATTGTTTTTAAAATATGGACGGGTGGATTTAATTTTTTTATTGTGTGTGCGCACCTCAACTTCTTTGTGCAGTCATTTTTCATCAAAAAAAAAGTGTGCGCAAGTATAAAGAAAGGTAGTCATCGACTCAACACTCAACCTATTATTTATTTGTTTTGGCAAAAAATATAACTTAAAATTAAGTAAAACTTTGGTAAATGTTTGCGGTCTGTGCGGAAGATGGAAAAATGTGTGCGGCCACATTTTGGGAAGTATTTCAATTTAGTGGGAACATTGGTAGCAATCCGTTTTCTCAACTCTTGAAACAGCTGATACGTAAAGTAACAATATAATCCGCACACGTGTAAAATCACAAACACTTCGAAATTCATGTCATTGTGAAATAAAAACAAGGAAGTCTAGATATAAAATTAATGTTCGCTTCCCATTATTTCAGTAGCGATTTTTTTACACTATCGCACAATATGATGTATTATCGTTTGTAAATTTACATCAATGTAACACGCTTGTTATATGAATCTTGCCTTCCTTGTAGGAAACATACATCAACTATAGAAATTTAATTGGCTACAAGTATTGAGACATTAAGCTGTTAATTAAGATCAATTAAAAAGATACAAGTGGTTTCTTATGCATAGTTATAACTACCATTTATCATTCCCAGCTCTCAAATTATTGTTAATTAAATAATATTATACGCATGTGATGGCTATAAATTACAAATTAGAAAATAGGTATGAACGACACATTCAAAACAGCCTAATAAATTTTGCAAGATATTTCAAGCCGAAATCGTTAAGGAAAATAACATTCAAAACAACAACATTTTCAAATTGTATAATAATATGCTTTTTGTTAATAACTAAATAAACTTTCAAGTGATAATCACAACAAAAAATCTTAGTACTGTTTTTAAAGTGTAACACAAATGATATATGCATTTAAAAACATGATTCTTTCATTTAAGAGAAATGAATGATTGCTAGCAAAACTTCGATTAATTATTTAAATCTAACACTAACATTTTTCGCTTCGTTTTAGGGTGTTCACTGTCAAAACTTGTTGGAAAGGCATAACACAATATTTCTTTGTACTTATTCCCACTTTTATTTGGCATGATCGGGACCGGTTTCGCTCATGACGAGCATTTTCAACTGATAGGAAATATAATTAAGCAGTGCTATCTACACAAAAACAAATTGAAATAAAAAGGTGTAATAAGCCGTTGACATTAAAAATAATTTACAAATTACAGTAGAAATTATGAACAAGTGACTCGAAACTAGCACAAATGTTAAACATTTTAATTTCAATTTGTTTTTGCATAAATAGCACTGTAAATTTTTATTTCAGTTGACAATGTTTGCCATGAGTGAAACCGGTCTTGATTTTTCTAAATAAAAGTGGAAATAAATACAAATAAATATTGTGTTTTTATTAAATGAATCGTCATTGTCAGTTGACGATGCTCGTAATGAGCGAAACCGGTCCTGACATATTAAATAAAGTGGAATGAAGTACAAAGGAATATTGTGTTTTATTAATATAATGCCTTTCCACCAAGTATTGACAGTGAACAACCTAAAAGAGATTGTGTTTTTTCTTAACTAACATGTTTCGTACAAATGTTATTACAATATTCTTAAAAATTCAGGGTAGTTTATTAGTGTGACATTACATTAGCGAAACTTGTAACAAACTAAGACAGCTTATAATGGAGTGATAAGGGGGTTTAAAGATAGCCAAAATTACAATGGTCACTATTTACAGACGATGCTTAACTAAAAATGTGACTTTAAATTGATTATATTAGAAGTTTTAAACTGAAATTTCAATTACAACAATTGCTACCATTTCTCATAAATCTTAATCATATTATAATTCTGCGTGTTAATATATACACAAAGAGTGCTGATATAGACACGCATAAGAAATTATTGAATAACGAATAATTTTGATACGTGAATGGAAAGATTGCTTGTTATTGGGTTGCGGTAAGAACTGGCTTGCACTGAAACAAGTTTTTGTTGCTGTAACAAATAAATAAATGAACAGAGAATTTAAAACGTTAGGTCAAACGAAAATTTCTTTCGTCAATGAATGTTAAAAAAACTTATTAATTTCGACGGTTTTTGCAGATATATAGGTATCAATAAAATTATATTTACAAATTTAAATGCTTTACACATTTTTGCACATTCCATACTTTCATATTTGGATTGTTAATAACTTACTGTCACCAAATAAAATATCCAGCCAAATTTTGGAAGACAGTTTGCTCTGTGATATTTCTATTATTTATAAAATGTGTCAGTTTTCCTTTCTATTTAATACAATATACATGGCAGGGGGAGGTAAAATATTGCTTTCTATAGATCTCGCATTGTTTTGAGTGACTGTGAATGATTGCATATTATTTAATATTAAAATAATGAATAATATATTTTTTCTGAACAAGCTCTTTGGATCATATAGCCGTAGAAAAAGTACCTAGTTACTTAGCACGTCGGCTATAATTTGCAATTATTATTTTAATTAGTTATTGACGAGTTAACTCGTAACTGGCGTGTCGTGCACGAAAAATTGTAAGAGATATCTCGTCTGTGGCATTCATCGAATTAAAAATGCGTTAGGTAAAATTTTCTTTCCTTTTAGGCAAAGTGAACTCCGGATTATTCACAAATTAAAAAAATAAATAAGTATATATTTTTCTTTGTCAAATTTTCTACCTATAATTTCTACGATAAATATGTCATTCAAGTACTAGTTTTTATGTCGTGCAATCTACCCTATATTTACAAAATTCTCACGAGAAAGTCCTAGCAACAAAAATATTTTTGATCTCTGAAGTACATCAGGGGGGTAGAGGGGGCTCGGAAAAACTATGTTAACTTTTACTAAGGCCAGCGAGCCCCTTGTTAATTTAAGATAAAAAAATTACTCTCTCCAGAACACTTAGAATTACTTTGAGATTAAAC